>CAUVYM010000805.1:0-55543 GCA_963556165.1 Tipula helvola | reverse complement strand
TCCCATTGCCAGACCAAACTTCTGGGTGTACATACAATTATCAAATCTGAAATAATTATTAATATTAACTATACAAATTTTAAAAGTAACATGAATGCAATGGATTACTTTTTTTGTGAATTTTAGGTAATCCATAAATTCTTGGTGAGGTTTTTATGATTTGATTCCGAAGTGCGTCGCCCATAAAAAATCTAATAAGTTCTTTATTTAACGTATTGTTGACGTAACTTGTTGAGGGCTGATCCAGAATATCGTGATTATTTCTGTCGTTGAGCAATTCTAACATTTTCCGATTGAAGCCACTTTTATTCATTATGACTGTTTATCTTTACTTTATCACTGTACAATAATTATCTCACTGCATGCTGTTTAATAAAATGCTTAATTTTATGCTGTAGCAGCGCTGCGGCTATGTCTGATGACTTTGATTTTAAGAATTGAAATAATTCCCGCAATTGATTTTTAGCACCTACAAAATTGGTGCCATTATAACTGTAGACTGTGTGATAATTTCCCCTTTTTGATGTACATTTTGAAAATGCCCCAGAAAACTTTCAGTGGTTAAGTATCCAACTGTCTCAATGTGCACTGCCTTTGAGCTTAGGCATACGAATATAGAAACGTGCCTACATTTTTTATGGTATTTAACCTCTGTATCTTACGGGATGCTTGTGAAGTGGGTGTTCATATTGTACCGTATATGTGCTGGTAAATTCGCCATCAGTCGGTTTCTCATTGTTTGGATTTTGTCTTATGCATCTGATGCATTTCTGCACAATTTTTCTAGAAATTACCTTCCCTCCTTTTATCCAGAACCGTCGCCTTGTAGTGCTTGTAAGAAAGCTTACCGCCCCGCATGACTGTGCAGGTTATGCATATCCCTTGCGATGCATTTTACTGCGCTATGTTTCATCGCGTCGGTAGGATAATAGGATGCTTCACGTTAAACGATGCGATTGATTTTTGTATCCAGTCTCCTACCCGTAGTACTCCTGTGTCATCCAAAAATAGATTCAGGCTGGTAAGCTTAGTGCGCATCGGAATCCCCTTTTATCTTGCAATGCATCTATTTCTGCTTTATACTCGGTCTGATGTATGTATTTAATCCCTTGAGTTTTGCTTCTTCCTATAGTTGGTGATGAATTGCCTCATTAATACTTACCTTGGTTATCGTATGGTCACTGGAGTGCATATTAGTAAACTAATCAAAAAAATTGTTTGTTGATACAACATATGATTGAACTTTTGCGGGACGTAGTTCCTCTCTTATCGCACGTTGGTCCATCAAGTTAGTTGAATGCGTCGTCTTGGTACTTTCAGCATTAATCAACCAACGTGGCCTATGCCACCACAGACTATCCTTTGCCAAATCGTTTGTATTCATGCGTTGAAACGCGATTTCAGCTGGATTGTCCTTAGATCCGACGTGCCCCAAGTTTCCTCGCGTGTATGTTTGAGTGATGTCGCTCACTCTGTTGGCTACAAAAGTTGCCCAGCACCTGGGATGTGCCGAAAGCCAATCCAACACTATTTTTGAGTGTGAGAATGGCAAATTTTTTTGTTATCTTGATAGTCAAGGCCGATTCCACCAAGTTCATTAGATTCGCCAATAACGCTGCATCCATCAATTTCATGGAATACTAATTTGCTTAACCGGTGCAACTCGAGATTACGCTGTGATTATATTTGATTACAGGCCACCTTTTATGTTCACTACTGCATATATCGCGGCGGCATATATGCGTGTTCGATTGTGTCGGTAAATCCGCTTATAAGCTTGTTTCGTCGCTAGTTTGCACCCATCTTGGAATTCGGATTGCTGGGAATTCACGTAAATCTTCTTTGTTTATTTACCCACATTTACGATAAGTTCATTGGACGATTTTCGTCCAAGCTGAAATCATGAATCCACACTGCCTGAGTTAAAATTTTTTTGCATATTACAGTCCTAATACCTTTAGCTACTCTGAATACTCTCCGATGTCCATGGGATTATTCGGAGCTTCGTGGTTGTACTGCTGGCCTTTAGTACTCCATGGTGCGGCAGATAATATTTGTTTGTTTTGCCATTTCTTTCTACCCGCTGCATGTATCCTAACTTTTTGTACTCCATCATAAATGTTCGATATAACTTCTCAAAGTCTCAAACGATCGAACCTTCCCTCCATTATTTTCAAGCGGTTGAGTACAGCATTTTTATTTGTTGATTGTGTTTTGTCTAGTGGTTGTTTGGAACATCTTCGCATTTCTGTTCTTCTGGTGATCTTGTTTTACTCCTCGGCAACTCTTTTATCTCCCAGAACCAGCAGAGAGACTTATCAATGTCCATTAAAATGCTGAAGTTTTCAGCTGCTCTGATTACATACCCAACGAAAAATGGTACGAACAACTGTTAGTCCATTTGATAAAGTATGCTGCTCAGATAGTAAAGCTTTGAAGAAAATGTCGACACGTAATAGCACGTCAATGCAACCACACTATAGTATTAATCCACCTAAGGTTTGAACGTCTTGCTCCGACAGCTTGAATTCATTGTGCGCGCACCGAGAAAAAAACGTCTGTGACGCAGAATCTAGTAATGCTGGATAATTCTGATACTGTATCGACTGTGTTGTGTGATTGTATTTACATTTGGTTTATTTTCTTCTTCTACTGGTGATAGACCAACTTAATGAGTGGTATTATTCTGTTGCTGCGATCATTCTCGAACCGCTTATCATCCACTGCATGAAGAAATGTGTGATGGCATTTTACGTTGAAACCGTGCTCTCTATCTGTAATCTCGTACTCGGTGGTTGCCGTTTAAGCAATTAAAACACCTGTTACCCTTTTGAATGAGTTCTGCTTTCTGTTTTGGTGTTATGGCTTCCTTCATAAACACTGTTATACTACATTCGAAGATTATATGTCCGTCTTGGTTACAAATTGGACATATGATACGTGACGTTGTAGCTACTGTACATGATCGTGTAATTGAATGAGCCGCGCTGCCTTTCTTAGAGTAACACTTCATTGACCCCATAATGTCTATTCTTCGTCTAAGGAATTTAAGTAGATCATCTTATGTGGGAAAATCGTTTTCGACCATCTCCTGTGCCCAAAGCGATCTGTTTTCTTTATCCAGCTTATTTAGTGCTACGTGTATCAGCCATGGGTCTCTTCGCTTAGCCTCAGGACCTAACCTTAACCCCCTGGTTAATTCGTCTAATATATCTGCAAATTTTCTTATATTAGAGGCGTTTGGCTGCATGTGTCACTTTCGATTATACCTTTGAACCAGCTTTTGGAATGCCTCAAAGTAACTGGCATCCATTACTAGTAGGTGCCGGATAAATGCTGCTGGTTCTCCATGTAGTTACCATTGAATATAGGAATGTTAATTTTTGGAAGTCGTGCTTCTATAGAATGGTGCTGTGATATAATACATATATGGTACACACATTTTTAGATTTTTTAAAAACACTTGTTAAATATTTCGCAAAATTTCAAAAGGTTTAAAAAACGGCGGAAAGTGTAAAAAGTATATATACATGGTGTTATATCCAGTTGCGGCTCTGTCGGCTGCTCGGTAACATCTTTCTTACGAATGGTATCATTCAACTTTGCGCGACAACGCATTAGTAATTCGGACAGATCTGACTCTACTTGGCTATATAAATCGAACATATCACGTTCTATACCTAGCTTGAAATTTGCTTACCAATTTTGCTGCTCTTTCCTGTCTCACTGAAACAACGCCTAAGCTAACATTGTCCATGCTGCCCATTACAAATGTGAACAATTTGGTTATGGATCCATTTACTACTGCCCATTGCTTTTTGAGGCTCTCCATATTGATTGTACACATTTTTTATTTATTTGAATTAATGTAAATATTTAATTTTATTTTTAGGTTCAGGATTTTTAGGTCAACGAAATATCGCTTGGTTTGAGCGTGATTAACGCTTTGAGCTTTGCTGTTATAGACGGACCACCTAGCGCTTAGATTTTGTAACGTTTATTTGCACTGAATTATTTAATGCTATTATACTATAACTGACTGTTTCAACGTGCGTTTTCTGGAACTTTTTCACCATTCTCCGCTATTGGCGGAGCGTTTTCGCAAATAAGGAATATATTGTCTCTGTTCGGGACCAATATCGTTGCTAGAAGTTTCTTATTATAATTAAATATGTAACATTGAATAATTATTTTCTAATGTTGTGTTTGTTTTTAGGTGAGGATTATTATTATTATTATTATTATTACTTGAGGGCCATGTGGGGGCTCAAGCCACCCCGCACTGCGACCTAAAAGATCTTTTGTGCATTAAGCCCTACTTAATTATCCGTCCAGCCAATATTCAGGCCCTTAAAGAACCTGATAATACTGCTTAGGTGAGGATAGTTTGATTAGAGTATATTATACTTCAACACTAATCATATTAATGAAAGAACAACGTTTAAAGAAAATTTTCAATCCCAGCAAAAGAAAAGCACCTAATTCATTCTTAGATTAGAATGACTGCTCTGCTTAATTCGAGTTTTTATCGCAAAAATCGCATAAACGGAACTTATTCATTCATTTATAACGAACTGACTACTGAGGTGGCTAATAGTAAGTTTTAAATGTAATCTAAATAAGGTCTTCTTTATACCGAGTACTGTTCTGTAACAATTACTTTGCTCCAATAGAGAGCTCACAATAAACAATTTGTGCCTAAATGTTCTCTGCATGGAATAATAGAATAAGATGTTTATTCCATCTTCAGTTGGTATTTAGATCAAGACGTAATTATTAATAAAAGCAGTTCGGGGACATTAGTATTACGAAGCGAGAGCTGGAATCTGGGTGGTCGTAGTATTAACATAAGTCGTGCGTTGTCACAACAATTACATGTCTCGAAACCACCGTTTATAGGTGTCAAGAACCGCTATTGGAGAACAATTGCAGGATTTTTGGCTCAGAATTTGCTGATTTATTGTAAGGTGGTTTTCAGAAAAATCGAATTTTATATCAAATGAATGCTCGTTGGTTGTACAATTACAGTTTTCGAAACCTATCTTTAGAGGTAACTATCAAGTACCACATTCTGAGCACAATTGCAGATTTTAGATTTATATGGGAAAGTGATTTTCGTAAAATAAACCATTTAATGCACACAGCGCCATAGATAAGCTCATGGAATATTAAAAGCACAATTTAATAATTTTAGTTTCTTGTAAAAAAAATATGAAAATACATTTTTTTACCATTCTTGAACCAAATAAACCATTGTGAGTATAACTAAAATTTTACGAAATTCGATTTGTAAACGAAACAAAAATTTTAAAATTAAGGCACATTTATTACACGCTTACAAATATACAGCTTTAGTTGTCTTATTCATTATGCTTTTAATTTAAAGCTTTACGGAACTTTTCGAAACATCCAAGGCGTAAATTCGAAAACTTGAAATAAACAAGTTTACAAGATATTCTAAATTATATCTGAAACATAAAAATTAGTTTCAACCGATCTTTACACCCTTTTCAAACCGCAATAAATTTTCCGTCGTTTTTTAAATGGAAACCCAAATTACCCACGTTAATTTTTATTTTAGCGGAACATCGCCTATAAAATTGGCTTTCAAATCGATTTTAACAACTAAAGCCATTGTTAACTAGAATTTCTTAAATTACAACAACAGTTAGCCGGCACATCACAACCAATTCAAAGACATCCTGTAAATGATCACCATGTAGTTATCGCACACTGTATAACTATTTCTATATTAAAGATAACATTTATACAAAATCCGATTTTTCTTAACTCGTTTTATCTCACAACAGTTTTATTTAAACCGTAGTGTAAAACAAGATGAAAAAAAAACTACTGTGCACAAGATTTAGATATAAGCGAAATATAAATAAAAATAAGCTTTAAGAAAAAATTGAAAATATATAAAATGAAAATTTTATAACAGTAATTCTTTTTTATTCTTCTCTATTAAGCACAATTTTTCCACGTTACACATATACATTTTCTTATGTGCCGCGCTATTCATGATAGTGTTTTCTCGATGTATTAAAGCTTTACAAAAAAAAAACTCTTTCGTTAACAAAAAAAAAGCACAAGAATTTTTCAAAATAGCATAAATTTATGTATGTACGAGTATGTATAAAAAATAAAAATAAAAATGCGGAAAATAAATACACAAAATGAAAAGCTTTTAAGATATTTTCATTTTACCCTTTTTATGCTTTCTTCTTTCTTCGTTAACATAATAGAATTTCTAAACCATAAACTTGGTAATATACATAAAAACGATAACATTAAGTTGTTACTGCACATTAGATATGTACCGAAATTTAATTAAAAGTCGATTATTGTTATTTCAGTGTAACAGCTAAATGGGGGCACTCTGTGGGTAGTACCTTTTTCGAAAACATATCTCGCAATTTTCAAAATGCCGCATAATCTGAATTACAATTGACGCTATATGAATTACAATGATCCTTTCCGAGTTACAGTTGATGTTTTCTGAATTAAAATTGACGCTTTCTGAATTACAATTGGAAAGGGTGTAGATTGAATACTGCTCGTCATCGCAAGTAGAGCTATGGATAAGACAGTTGCTATACCATGCTGTGCCAGACATTAAAAGTGATTGTGTGTAAAAGCGTTCATTTGGCTTATAACCTGTAAAGTTCATTCCGCCATCTACATTGTAACATTAGTAATATACTAGAGTCGTACGTTTCCAAAGGGCCCGTATGTGGGTTAATTTAATGAATTATAATATGAAATTGAACGAATCAATAATCCAATTATTTGCATAACGTGCATTTTTTTTTGTTCTGTTTTAGTTTCGATAAACGATGCAATAATCTATTATTAGGACTTCAGGGTTGTTCGGTACTAGAAGTTATAGTTAAAATTTTATAAAACAGCGAATACTATCATGGTTAAAGTAAGCGCAGCAACCATTATATTCCTTTTGACAACAACATTGATTTCAATCGGGACTATTGAGGCAGCTAATGCTTGTGTTTGCGAAAAACAGTATACCCCATATTGCGGTTCGGATGGCCAAACTTACGGAAATTGGTGTATTGTTTTGTGTGCAATGGAGCAGAATCCGAAATTATTGGTCGTCGGTGGAGAATGTGATTAAATTGTATGATTTTTATTTGTTAATCAAGAATATAAAAAAATAAATTCAGAATTTTCGATTAACACAGTTTTGTCAGGAACCTATCTTCCGTGTAAAGCGGGGGATAGGTGTACTTAATTGGGTAATTCAGTAAACACTTTTGTTTTATTTTTGTTTTATACGAATTTGCTAGTTGCAAGTGGCAGTTGGGCCTTTTTCTTATTAGTTGGTTTGGAAATAAGAAGGCGATCGTTATATAACTCGATAAGCGTCTGTCTGCTGCATAAAAAATGATTATGGTGTTACGTTCTCCACTTAAATTTGTCATTTGCATAAGATAGCCGAAAAATATTCCAAAGAGATTCCAAAATAATAACTGAAGAATCTACACCTTCGAAAGTAAAGAAATCCTTTAACGACTATATCGCATTATCGTTCGTCTGTTCCTTGAAAATATCGATTTTTTATGCAAAATTTACGAATCACTGGAGCTATATCAATTCAATGTGACAAATCTAATTATTTGTGTATTATAACAAAAATCAATTATTATTCTATTTATACATAATTCATATAGTGTGGTTCAATATAAGCAGAAACAGTTTAAAATTTATACAAGTAAAAACCCTGCCATATTCAGATCATGAATAAATTAGATGCAACAACGATTCTGCTCCTCGTAACAATCGCTTTGATGTCAATCGGAACTATTGACTTCGTTCGGGTTTGTAAATGCCATAAACGTAATTTGTGTATGGGTAAATGTGCAAAGAAGAGGAACCCAAAGTTAAAGCTAGTAGCTGGTTTAATAAATTGTATAAAGTTGTTTCGGTTGTTTGATTTGTTTTAGTTTTGCGAGAGATAATGCCAGTGTTTTGATTTACCATTTATTATCTATCTTTAACCGTTAAGTTTCTATGGAGTGAAAATACGTATCTGATGCCGTCACAAACAATATTTTTGTTTCTCCTCTTTTTTAAATTGTAAATTTAACAGTTTTTAATCAACCCACATCATTTTACGGTCAATTGTGTATCTGTTAGCCGTAAATAATGACATATGTTTTCAACCAACCACGATCAATGGTCTAGATTGAAATCAATTTCCGATAAAATGTTTGAGTATTTTGTTTAGGAGTGATAGTGCTAACTCTGTCGTGCACGTTTGATTTATAAAGTAGTCGTAATTCGGCAATACACGTATGCAAATTTCGGTCACGCTTCTCTGGAACTAAACTACTAATTAATTAGCTGACTGTACCGATTCACGTGTATTTGCCAAGTAAGTAATTAACCATAGATAATTAATTTAGTGTAATGAAATTTGAATGGGTTGTGAAATGAATTTTCGCTTATTATCGTGGTCAATTTAAGCATTATTTTCCTTACATGAATTTTCAAAAGATTTAGCTAATTAGAATTAATTTAGCTTTCTTTAAACTTCTAAATCTAATTTGACAGACTTTTAAAACTGTCCTGGTAATCGGGTGATTCGGAAATATTGTTTGACAAAGGTAAAGTGTTGCAAAACTGTTCATTAAAATTGGATAAAACATCGCCCAGTTTCTTTCTAATTGGCCATATTCCAGAACTTTATCTAAAAATCATTTCCCATTTTTTTTAAATTAACTTTTACTGCCTACATTTAGGCTAAAAACATGCTTAAGAAAATGACTTAAAATGCAGTTGGAATTGCTATCCGCAGGTGTTATAACATGGAACCGAATTATTGGTTTTATAACCATGATGTATAAGAAGTTCCGGTAACGAACTAATTATAAAATCATAATTGATTGCGCGATTTTATCGTAGCTAATTTTTTTTGTAGAATTTAACACAAATAATTGAATTATTAACAGACGCTCATAACTATATCAGATAAATGTGATAAATTCAATTATTGTTGCTAACGCGTATAAATAAATGCGTATTAAACTGTTGTGCCTTTAATTAAACAACATATGTAAGATTAATTATAAATTCAATTAAATTCTTTATTAGTACTTGCAATTAGAATACAATGACAAAGACTGCCTATCGTACATCTAGAGAGAGACAGATAGCTGTATGATTACACGGCAATAGTTGCAGGGCTACTAACAACTCCCCCTAATTTAATTTAAACCCTTCCAGTCATCGAGGAATTGTTCTCTCTCTCTCTCTCTGTATGTGCTGGACGAAACGGAGTAACTGGATGTTGCTCATTGTTTTGTTGCACGTCAACCGCGCCTTCATAAAAAGACTCGTTCTGAGTACTTTGAGAAGCGTGTCAAGTGGTAATTCCGACCCAGAATCTGTTGAGGCTGACAGTTCTTGAAACGGTCGAGATCGCATTGGATTTGCATGTGAACGGACAATTCGGTTAAAGTTTTTTAACTTGGCGCAATACATTATACATTTCCCAGTCATTTCTTGACGATTGCAGACTGCCAGCGATACTTGTTGTTGTTGCTTGTTGAATTGTTCATTCAGTTTCTGCTTTAGATCATCGTGAATACTCTTTGAATGTTCAGATAAAACCAAACAGATCAAACGTTGCTCGCATTGGTCGTCCGAGCATGATCTCGGCTGGCGATTTTTGCAATGGTGTGTTAGGATTCAACATTGAGTGATATGTAGAGCTTCCTCGATACGCCCGCTTGAATTGACGTAATCACAAATTCTTCGTCTGATTTGACGTGAGAGTTGTTCAATCGTCGTCGTCGATATATGAAATTCTACAATAATTTAGAGTTGTAGGGTTAATTCGGATTGCTAAACGTAATTATTTTAAGGACAAGTTAGACCCCTCCCTTCCTCCCAAGGTTTTTGGCGTAATGTTCGTAATTTAGGCCTAGGCAGATGCAAGAGTAGTTCTAGTGGGGTGTTTAAGCCCAATGATATTAATAGTTATTTTTGCTCTAGTTTGAACTCGGGCAGTAGTACCGTCGATTTGTTCTCTAATGCGTCCTCTAATTCGTTTTCGTTTTCAAATATTTCTCTCGAGGATTTACAGTCTGCCATTTGGAATGTTAAGTCGGAATCTTCTGGTCTGGATAACGTCAATTTAAAATTCGTTAAACGAGTTTTCCCTTTCGTCTCAAAATATTTGTTACATATTTTTAATTTTATTCTCACATCCTCTTCCTATCCAGATCAGTGGAAGCTAAGAAAAATCATACCCATCCCAAAGATTAGTAATCCTTCAGAGCTATCCCATTTGAGGCCAATTAGCATTTTAAGTTCTCTCTCTAAAGCTTTCGAGATAGTTGTTAAAACTCAAATTCAATCGCATCTAAATAGCAATAGTTTAATTAGTTTCTTCCAATCTGGGTTTAAAAAATTTTATAGCACTTCTACTGCGTTATTAAATGTATGTGATGATATTAGGGAATTGACTTCTTTAACTTTGTTAGATTTTTCTAAGGCCTTTGATTCTATTAATCACAGAATTCTTTTTAACAAACTCTTATCTCAGTTTAGATTTTCGGTTTCCGCTGCCAGACTAATTTTTAACTATCTTTCTAATCGTTCTCAGGCAGTTTTTTTCGACAATTCTTTGTCTGATTTCCTTCCTGTAATTTCCGGCGTTCCTCAGGGTTCAGTGCTGGGTCCTCTATTGTTTTCTATGTACAATAATGACATAGAATCCTCTATTCACCATTGTTCATTTCACATTTTCGCTGATGACGTCCAAATTTATAAAAATAGTCGTTTAGATCAGGGTTCTATTGATAGGAATATTTCTCTGATAAATGAAGACTTAAGTAATATCGCTAGTTGGTCGGTCTCTAATAGGCTCGTTTTAAATGCGAATAAATCTCAGTCGATTATAATTTATAAAAAATCGTTAGACACCTCGTCCCTTTTTGGTATTTTTCTGCAGGGTTCGCTAATTAGGTATTCAAATACTGTTAGAGATTTAGGTTTAGTTATTAATAAAACTCTTTCTTGGGGTGACCATTTAGTTAGTATTAGTAAGAGGGTCTTTGGTATGCTTAGTTGTTTGTATAAAGTAGTAGGATTTTCTGATAGTCAGTTTAGGAAAAAAATGTTTTTGTCTTATCTTCTTCCTCATTTTATTTATGGTGACATAGTTTTATTCGGTAAGCTTCAGGAAAATATGAACGTTCTCCAAAGATGTTTCAATGCATGTACTAGGTTTATTTTTGGTATTAGGAAATTCGATCATATTTCTGCCTACTCTAGCCTTGCTTTAGGATGTAGTTTATCTACCTTTTACGAATTTCGCGTTTGCCTTTTTATTTTTAAACTCCTCAAAGCTAAGAAGCCTTGTTATCTTTATAGGAAGTTACTTTTTAGCATGTCTCATTCCTCAAACTTCCGCCTGATTCCGGCCAAAAATAGTTGTAGGTCGCTAAACAAATCCTTTTACGTTAGGGGAGTTTCTCTTTGGAATTCAATTCCATTGGAAATTAAGAGTTTAGGATCGGCCAAATTATTTAAGTCAAAATTTTTGGAGTGGCGTGATTGATGGGCAATACGTAGTTTTTTTAAATTTATTTTTAATATTGTTAAATTTTAATATTATTTCACCTCTTGCTGTACATTTTATTATAAATGAGCTATTGCTCAAAATAGAATGTGTATGCATGAGATGGAAATTGTTTGAAAAAATTTAAATGGTTTTTCTGCCTAATGGAAGCAGCTTCATCATTTTATTTTTGTTCTTTTGTTCCGTTTACTCTGTTTCCAGCTGTGCTTTTCCTTTTAATACTAAATTATTGTTAAAGTACAATAAATAAATAAATAAATAAATAAATATATCCAAGTCATTTTGCAGTTTTATTTATTTCAATATTAGAATTTTGTTGAATCGATTCACTTGATTGCAAGAGGTGTATAGATGTTATTATAATATCCATAAACGACCACATCATCCAGGTACACAAGACACTTTAAGCCATGTAGTCCTGGCAATACGTTATTCATAATTCTTTGAAATATCGCGGTTGCCCCTTTCAATCCAAAGGGCATTCTTTTAAAGTGGTAATGTCCCATTTGAGTTGATCTAATATACCAACAATATTTGGAAGAGGGAAAATATCATGCCGCCCCGATGGCACAGTTGTTAGCATGCTTGCTTTAAGCTCCGGAGGTCCCGGGTTTGATTCCCGGCGGGTGATTAAAAAATCACGGCTGGTTGAATGTAAGGATCAATGAACTAATCACTCATTATCCGTTGTAAAAATGATTACAAAACTTCAAAAATGAAGCGGCCAAATCCCTCCATGGGATGTAGCGCCAGCGAAAAAAAAAAATATCATCCACGGTTATTTCATTTAGATGACGGAAGTCGCCATCGTTTATTGCCATTGTTGGATTTTTTCGGGGCCACAAGTAAAGTAGAATTAAAACAACTATTGCTATTTTCTACGACACCCTGTTCAAGCATTTCATTCACTTGAGCGTAGGTTTCGAATTGAATTGACTGTGGAAGTCTATATGGCTTTACGTTCGCGATTCCGGTTTAAGGAAATAAGGTGATCCCTCATTTGTAGTGGTTAGTTGATCACCAGGTAGATGAAAGATGTCATTATATTCGCGGGTTTTAATTATCGATTAATTTAAAATGTCTCGTTTGTATGATATACCACATTTGAAATATCAAAAAAACAAACACACATTTTTTTAGTCTCCGATTCAGTCACCAAAAAGAGAGGATAAAACGGATGGTAAAAAAAATCATCGATTATTTTTTGATTTAGCATCGTTCATACAATGCAAACTACGCTAAATCAGAGGATTGATCATTTATCCTCATTCATACATATCCCTAGCGGATAGCTCGCATTGTTTCTCGCTGAGTTGAATAAAAAGGCGCAGATAATTCGGGGTTACTCTGTTAGCTGTCAAATTTCTTAATACTAAAAAATGTCATGCGAAACGCCACAAGTATACTCGCTCGGGGTGAATTGAAAAATAGACCCATAATTCGCGGCATTTTCTCTGCCCGAGCAACTAGCGTGCCTCCAAGCACCACACCCCACACATCTATACCATAGTTCGCCATCTTTTCCGAATTCTGAACAGATCAGGAAAATTTCGTCGTTAGCCTCAGAAAATAGATCCACGTCCTCAAGCTTATCGTCATATCACATAAAATATCTTCAACATCGCTCTCTGAATCAGATGATATGAAAGTGACTTGTCGTCGAACTGGCCTTTTTTTGGTTTTAGGGATTCTGCTTGGTTTTTGTGCTTCTTTTTTGATCTATTTCCTCATGGTCGCTTTGCTTTTACATTACAGTTTTTTCTTTTTTTCTCTTCAGTGATTACCAAGCCGTTCTTTACTGGAGTTGCAGTAAAAATAATTAATGTTTGCTACGGAGGCCCACCTCTTTTTGTAACCTTTTCATTACAAATTTTAAATTTAGTGATTGGACAAACTTCATCAATTCTGACGCAACGTTTACTTGCACCTTGGATAAAGTTTGTACTTGAGTAGTCGACGAAACTGTATTGATCGGAATTGCTGAGATCGAATTCATTGAAATTATTTCTGAATTTAAAATGAAATAAAAAGAAACTTATTTTAAGTCAAACCTGGTTCAGATCTTGGTGGTTCATCTGACTCTAAACAAATTTCAGTGATGTTAGTTGTCGCAAAAAGTCCTCATTCGCATGTATGATCCGTATGCTCGATTGAAAATACACGGTTGAAAATAAATTTCATAAATAGATCGCATTCATTGTTCAGTGCAATCTTTAAACCATCAAAAAATGTTACATCCAGTGGCTGCAAGCGATGACAAAGACACTTCCACAATATTGTTATTTTTGCATAAATCATATGCCGCAAGTATTTTGTGCGTTCCATGATTATCCGAGATCAATAAAAAAGGATCAGTTGCAGTTGGCCTAGTAAATTTAATAAAATGATTCAGCCACTCGATAAAACATCATTTATCCATCCTTTCTTAGAGCAGCTATAGATTGCACCAGGAGGGCCATCTTTACTCAGAAGTGGTGATAGACGGGAATGTGGAAAAATGAACATTATGGTTGTGTAAGTCCACCGCCTGCATTAATCGCACAACAAACCGTGACGTTTTTCTCGCGTTCCCAACTGACGGCTTTTGGCCTTTAGGGCCAATAATTCTACCGATCTTTTGAACCGTCCTAATTCCAGTTTCATCGATATTGAAAATCCGGCCAGGTTTAAATTTGAGTTTTATATAGATTGTATCACGGTTCCGCTTTAAAAAATTCTCACAAAAGTCTCTTCAGTTTGATCAATCGTTATAAGTTATTTACTCAAATTGCAGTTCACAAATAGATTATTGGCTAATGGATCTTTAACAAAAAAAAATGTTTGGTAATTACTAAATGATTCGCTTAGATTAATTTGTGCACAAAAATATTTTTTTGTTAAAGATCCATTAGCCAAGAATCTATTTGTGAACTGTGGCTGAATGTGGCCTTTGGTGACAGGCTAAAGTACGACGCTAAAGGAGAAAACCTTGACAAAAAATCCCTAATCTAAGGTGGAACAGCATATGCCGATGGATGAATGGCTGATAGGTTAATCAGTCTATATATGCGGACTCTGGATACCAGGCACCCTCCAGTTTTATTTAGCCTTCCTGTAGTAAACCTGGGTGACCTACAGGCGACTTTTTTATTCCCAGCAACTCGCAAGAGTTAAATCAAAACGGTAGACGAGGCACGGGAAGGAATACACGGGAGTGGGTCTGCCCTCTCAAAGTCCTTGAGTCCCAATGCTACCGCTTTTCTAGCAGAAGTAAATGTTATTACATCTAGGAGGGAGAGCAATGAGCCCAGATAGTATGTATCACACACCGGTCGGCAGTATTATCAGGTTCTTTAAGAGCTTGAATATTGGCTGGACGGATAATTAAAACATCTAGGAGGGAGAGCAATGAGCCCAGATAGTATGTGTCACGTACCGTTAGGCAGTATTATCAGGTTCATTAAGAGCTTGAATATTGACTGGACGGATAATTAAGTAGGGCTTAATGCACAAAAGATCTTTTAGGTCGCAGTGCGGGGTGGCTTGAGCCCCCACATGGCCCTCAAGTAATAATAATAATAATAATAATTTGTGAACTGTAATTTGATTAAATATAACTTTTTTGTAAAGAGATTTGTTGTTAAATGATTTTTTTGTGAAATGGCATTGGGATAAAGGCCCTATAAATACCATTAAAAAACCTATTTAATTGATAATTTTATAAGTGCGCAGTAGTCGTGCTGTATAAACTCTTCGAAATTGTTTGGAATGTCAAAATCTTAAAACTTTCTGTATACATTCATATTGATTTTAAACCGAAAAATGACTCCAGCTTCAAATCACAATAATGTAGTCTTTATCGAGAGTGCGCCAGAATTTAATAACCCATTTGAAGATGGGTCAGCACGTCGCCATTTTGTGATGAAGGTTTATGGATTGCTATGCGTTTGTCTTAGTATTACAGTCGCTCACGTGACTTTGGTATTGCTTTATGCACCTTTCCGAAATTTTCTATTCCAACACTATTGGATAATATGGATTGCAACTGTTGCATATGTGATCGTTTCATTTATTATTGCATGCTGTATGCCTTTGCTGCGATATCGGATTGTTGCAGTTATAGTGCTAATTATAATTGTGGAATCACTATCGATAATTTGTGCGATGACAACGATGTTCTATGAGACGAAAGTTATATTGGCAGCAGCATTTGGAACTGCACTATTATGCTATTTAGTGACTGTTGTTGCCATATTTATGCCGGTAAGTAATTCTTGCTAGCATTAAAATTATAACAATACAATTTTTTACTTTATTAATTTGCAGATAGATTTAACAAATTGTTCATTCGTCCTGACAGTTTTGGGGATACTGCTCATCTTATTAATTTTGATTAGCACTATAGTCGGTTTGTTTGCTTTTGTGCCCTTACTTCAACTGGTGGTCGCATTTGTCTGTGTAATCATATTTGCTCTGGTAAGTAGTGAATTGTACGAACTATATTTATAGAATTATCATACCCATTCTACATTTTAGTATTTGATGTTTGCAACGCAACTAATTCTGGGAGGCAGAACTTACGAATATGGTGAGGCAGATTATATTCCAGCTGCAATTTTCTTATATGTTTATATTGTGATTATATTTATGAATTTTATACAAATTTTTGATTACTTCTGTCATTAAAAAAATTAAATAGATTAATTAGAGCTTTACTCTCCAAGTCCTTGTTTATCTAGTGGCAGAATCTGTACTAGCATAACAATTATCAGGAATGACTGTAAACTGTCCTTCCAATTCCTCTGAACTGAACAACTGAACAAAATGGCAAGTACTATCCACCTGCGATTATTTCTAATAAGCTACGTACCGGTGAAATTCGACTCTTGCTACTTTTTGGAATTGAATACTAGGAATTTAGGTTTTAAATAAAAATTTAGGATAATTAAATGATTTTATTCAACTGAACTCAAAAAATATAAATTACAATAGATTTAGGCATATTGTTGGAAACCTGTTGGTCTTCTCTCATCATCCTAAGCATCATCGTCGGCTTCATCATCATCATCATCAGACAACCCAACATAATACCGTTTCATATTTTCGGCGCTAGTAGAAGTCAATAGAGGCCCCTCTATTTGACCGACCTTTTTAACATCATATCGGTTTTTCCATTCACCTTTACCACATCGTAAGGACCTAGAAATTTGGCTTGAATCTTATTGCCTCCACTGAATTGTATGCGCTTAATCATCACCATGTCACCGATTTCATACTCGTTTGGTTTTTTCCGCCGCTTGTTGAATGTCTTACTGTTTTCGTCTTGAACCTTCTGAATGTTTTGTTTTGCTTCTTCCCTCAGACACTGCCGTTCCTGATAGTAATCCTTTGCAAACGCCTCTTCAATAGCTTCTTTCATCATTATATATAACTCAAACGGTGGCATTCCAATACTGGATACGTGTTGTTGATACGTGTTGTTTAAGTATCGCTGCAATCTAGCGATTTCTCTATACCAAGCCTCAGGATTTTCAAGAGCAAGTTTTGTTAAAGCTGGTAAAACAATTTGAAATATACGCTCGACCTGACCATTTTCCGTAAACATTCTCGTAGTTATTGCTCGTAAATTTATTTACTGCGTCTCACAGTGCTCCAGAAATTCAGCGGAACGGAGCGCACCTCCACGATCGGCAACAATCATTTTTAGATTTCCAAAAATAGCTTTCTGCACCTCAATCTTCTGAATTGCTTCTTTGGCTGAAAGCCTTTTTGTGGGATACAACCATACGAATTTGGAAAAACCATCTACAATACAAAATATGTAGCGGTACTGCTTCTTTGTAGCCACTAAACTCCCAAGATGATCTATGTGGTACATGGCGAGTGGTAAATTACCTTTAGGTAATGGATCCAAGAATCTTTCCTGTCGTCCAGCCTTGCGTTCAGCCATGATACACTGAACACAATTCATTAAGCATACGTTGATCTTCTGAACCAGTTTCGGGATAAAGAACTGCCGACACACCAGCTTTTGCGTTTTTTTGACAGTAAAATGCTCCTGATCATGACACATTTTGATGGCCTCCATTTGTATTATCTTCGGAACCACCGATAACGATACAACGTTCTACACCTTAAATAAGTAATTACGGACAGTAATATAGTTATCATACGCACCGTTCTCTAGTAGTTTGAAAATCATTTGCAATTCAACATCATCTTTCTGAGCTGCTTTCATCCTATTCAATTCATTATTTTCGACTAACATTACGATTGGTTCACGACTCAGACCATCTACATGACGCATCCGGTATCCAAAACGATGTTCCAATAGGTGGTTACTTTGAATGCTGCGCGGTCCGTAACGATCTTGTTGTTTAGACCTAGCAAATACACCCTGAATTGACCTCCAACTCGTAACTACAATATCGTTCTTGACATGGTGTTGTTTTTTTCGACAAGTAATATACTGGATGAAATTGCATATCATCCATCGATTTTTGAAGAAGTATAGCACCGACACCAAACTTACAAGCATCCGTATGAAGTTCTGTTTCTGCTTCCTTACAACAAATTTTCAAAACAGGATACTCGACTAATACTTCTTTAAGTGTCTCCAACGCCTTCAGCAGCTCTGAACCAAAATAAAATTCGACGTTTTTCGATAGCAGATTTGTTAACGGTCTTACAACCATGGCATAACCTGCAATAAATTTGCGTAAATATCCCGTGAGTCTTAAAAAGCTTTGAAATTTCTTTAAATTTGTTGGAACTTGGAATTTTCGAATCGCCTGCGTATTCCACTGATATTCGAAGAAATTGACATTTGCTCCATTTTTGTATAATCCATTCAGCTCCGACACTTCCAAGACCGCTTTTAACTTCCACAAAGCCTCTTCAATAGTCTGCGCAGGTATAATTAGGTCATCTAAATAATCACATACGATTCCTTTAGTACACAGCTCCCGAAAAATGTTAATTATAAATCGCATGAAAACAGCTGGGCTGTTGCATAATCCAAACGGAGCTCGCAAAAATTCATAAAGTCCGAAGAGCGTCACAAAGGCGGTATACTTTTGTGAGTCTTTGGCCTTAAGGACATGAAAAAACCCGTTTCGCAATTCAAGGGTTGTAAAATATTTGGCCGCCTGGAGTTTAGTGACCTCATCTTCGATCAGAGGGAGCGGAAATCTGTCTTTTACAATCATTTCATTTAATCTCCAGTCTATGCACAGCCTCTTCGACCCATCTTTTTTGTTAGTTAGCACTACCGGACTCGCATAATCAGATGAACTGGGTTAGATAACACCTTCAGTTAACCATTCATCAACTTGCTCGCGAATAATGGAAAGCACCATTGGTGGTAATCTCCTTGAATTCTGTGCAATGTTTGAATGTGAATGTTTTTCGTCCTCTTGTATGACCAAAACCTTTGCACCTTCTACTGCTGGGTGATTTTTCTGATTTTCGTGGGCAATCTTGTCCTGTATTTCACCACAACCAAAACATCTTAATCCAAATCGACGATGATTTGGCTTTTGTGACAAATTAGTTTCTACAGGTTTTGAACTCACAGCCTTGAAACTGTTATCGGGTCTTTGTGCTGATTAGCTTTCTTCTTTATTTCTTCGTATTGCTTTAGTCATACAAAATGGCCTTATTAGGTTCATAATCAATAACTCCGTCGATACAATATTGAATTATGGCCTCATCTGAAATATTACCACTTGCACCAACTTCGCGCACCGAAATAAGGTAGCCCCTGAAACTTTCGCTATTTTTTTTTTCTTTCCATCAGTTTTTTATGCACGAGCGCCTCATTTATATCCTTTCCAAACTCATCTTCAAGAAATTCGGCTAATTTTTCCCAAGAATCTATCTGCCTTGTCATCCTCAAACTCTGTTTTGCTGATGCACAAAGCAACCTCTTTGCATACACTAATTTCTGTTTATTTGACCATCCTAAACATTCGGCTGCTTCATCGGCATCCATAATAAATTGTTGAATTAGATACTCGTCATATCCACTGAATTTGCAAAGTGAATCTTCAGCATCTTTAAAACCGAATACCGAAGCAGTTTGATTTGGTAAAAGCTGTGTAGCTGCGCTAGGTGATGAACCAGATTCTGTTACTTCAGATTGATGTTCATCACCATTATTGGTTTTATTTTTCATCGCTTCATTTTCACGCCTTAAATTTTCAATCATTTCATCTTTCGGCTTCAACAGGTGTTCTACATTGATCGATTGTGATGTAGATGGCTTGGACAAACATCGAGACTGGAGGTTGCCACACATAAAGGCAACTTACCAGAAATATCAGTGCCACTATTTCGAAAATTTGATTGTCGACACTCTACATGGAGAATACTCGATGTAGAGTGCATATACTGTGGACAATTAGAACAGCATTTTGCAGCGTACCACGTGTCGAATGACCTTCAACGCCGTTCGTTTCTATTGTCTTGGATTGGAACGGATACCTACACGTTGTTACAAAAACTTTTTGGGACGGAAAGTATCGGTAACCGAACCTATAACGAGTTACTAAATAAATTTAGTGATCATTTCAAATCGGGTCCTCTTATTTTGGCCGCTCGCTGCAAATTTGGGCGAACAATATTGAAGGAAGGCCGCAATCGCTCACAGTCTTCGTTTCACAATCGTAAATTGTGCCAAGATTGTGGAAGTAAACATAAATGGGAAAATTGTTGGTTTAGACAAGCTGAATGTCATCGGTGTGGTAAGGCAGGACATATAAAATCTAGCTGTTTGCCAATCTCGTTTAAGGAATAAAGGGCAAGCCGTGCCACAGTAAAACAAAATAGGATACATCAGAACCTTATAGGTCGCGGAGCAACTTTTTTTAGTGGAGATTACGAGAACTAACCGGAAAGTGATGATAGACGTAATAATGAATGTGAAAAACATGTCATTTCTGGTAGATACAGGTGCTACTTGTTCCATGATTGGCACGATCGGCTACAAATAATTGGAGAAACCACCCTATCAACCCACCAATCAAGTTCTGCGTGGAGGTACAGAGATACTCGTTCGAGGGATACTTGAAGTAGAAATTAAGTTTCATGAAGTTTGTACAAACTCAAATCTGCTCGTTATTTATTCGGATTCCGGAGTCAACATATTGGGCATGGATGCTTTTGATGGTTTAGGACTTCAAATAAAAGCAAGAAAAAGCGAGGAGATTCGAGCACTCGAGTCAAATTTAGAGGTGAAGAAAATCGGATGTTGTTTGTAAATAAAATCGGATGTTGTTTGACGTATAAAGCTAGTCTAAAGTTGAAGGCGAATACTGAGCCTAAGTTTTGTAAGGTCGGCCCCATCAGGTTCGCACAAATAGAAGCCGTGAAGAAAGAGGTAGGCCGAATGGTGAAGACGGAATTTGGAAGGTGGTTTCTACGTCTGATTGGGCAAGATCAATTCTACCCGTGACAAAGAAGGATGGTTCAATGCGTATCGCAAGTGACTTTAAGTTCATATTGAACCCTCAGATCCAAGTCGAACAATATTATGTACCTCGGGCGGATGAACTATTCCACAAGTTACGTGGAGGTCGTTATTTTTCAAAGATTGACCTATCCAATGCTTACTTGCAACTTCAGCTGTATGACAAATCTAAGGAGGTTGTTGTTGTCAACACTCCATTTGAAATATTCCAGTACCAAAGACTATCGATGGGAGTTTCCAGTTCAGCGGCGATATTTCAAAAATTTCTGGAGCAGTTGTCTGCTGGTTTGCCAGAGCGTGCAAACTATTTAGATGACACCATCGTTACAGGCAGTAATTTAGATGAACACTTGCGAGTACTTGAATTGGTATTCCAGCGGCTTCAAGAATACGGAGTGACGGTCAAATTGGATAGGTGTAAATTTGCTGAGACTGAAATGGATTATTTAGGTCTATAATGTCGAAAAAAGTATCAGACCATCAGTGTCTGAATTGGATGCCATTCGTAAAATGCCGAACCGAGTAATATAGGGAAACTTCTGTCGTTTATGGGCAAGGTAAATTATTACCATAAATTCATTAAATAAATTTTAAGAAGTTTCTGCACCGTTGAACGACTTGAGGAAAGAAATGCTGAATTCATGTGGGATTCTGTGCAGCAAAAAGCTTTCGACACACTAAAAAACAAAATATTTGAGACAACGGAACGAAGTCCATTTCCATAATGAGTATCCAGGCGTACTAGCAACAGATGCATCCTATTACGGTGTTAGAGCGATCATTTCTCACATATACCCGATGGCATGGAGCATCCTATTGCATTTGCGTCGAAGACGATGACTGATGCACAAAAAGATATGAGCAAATTGAGAAAGAGGCTTTGTCCATAATATTTAGTGTCCGAAAATTCCACCAATATGTCTACTGGCGAACATTTATTCTAATCACGTTCCCAAACCGTTAGTCAGCCTAGCCCATGATTAGCCATCATGGGTTACCAATATGAGATTCCATATCGCAATACTTACCAACACAGCAATGAGAACGCTCTCAGTCGACTACCTATGGGTTCAGATACAAATTTTGATGAAAATGAGGAAGCGTGTAAAGAAGTGATGTTCGTGTATAATGATTTTTTGCAAGGATTTTCCCTCAATTCGAAGAAAATGGCTGGATTGACACAAGTGGATCTAAAAAGTGTGTCACATTTGATTAGGACTGGTTGGCCTGAAAATTCATCAAATTTAGAAAACGATATATTTTCCTATTTTGAAAATAGATTGGCACTAACGATTCCAGATGGAGTTATTCTATTTACAGTTTGATTATCTTCGTGTAGTTATTCCATTCGGAATTGAAGCTTATGTATTGGATCTTCTGCACGAAGGACATTGAGGAATGGTTAGAATGAAGCGATGGTCAGGCGATATTGGTGGTTTCCTGGAATATATAACAGCATACATGTTTCTAAAAAAAGAGCCAATATTAATTTAAATTTATTAATTATTTTAATACTTACATTGTATAATTTTATTTACTTGTTAACAGCTGTCAATTGTCAAACTGAATTATAAAACCATAATTGTGAATAGGTCATTAATAATATGAATTAGGTAATCGGGTAACCTTAATTTATGTATTCATAATTTATCTATTGTTCACCAGATAGCAGTAGTATTTAGCTCAAAGATTTGTATAATTTAATTTTTCTTTGTGCAATAGTATTAGTATATAAGCAGCGCGGAAAATTGGAACCGACTCGGATTAAGAAACGAGATTTTTCCCCTTCAATCTAGTTATGTATTAAATAGGAAATTTGAATGGGAATGAACTAGAATTGTAAGAGATCATATCGAGTGAAGATATATTTTGGCGAATAATTTATTGTAATTAAAAGAAGTGAATTTTTGAAATAAAAAGAAATTGTTGAATTTTGAGAAATATTTTTTAAATTTGGCGAACGGTCAGTTTATAGTTTTTAAATAAAAAATTAGAATCATCCATCTAATTTTTTCCATTGTCCTTCTAGCCGGTTCTGGGGCTGAATATGTGATGATGTTAAGGCAGTGATAAATCTCCGATTATTGGAAGTTACCTAAGTTAGAATATAAGAACTGTAAGTTGGTCGTTTTGAGTTCTTAGTATATTATAAAAGTAAATTTTAGAGCCCATTTTTAACAAGCTGTTAAATTGTGTTGTTAAAGTGACTTAATTTATAAATTTGCGAATTACGAGAAAAACGAATAAGTGAACGGAAAAATTGGAAAAGTTAATTGCTAGCTTGAAAAAAGGCGTAGTAGTGCGAAGGGAGCGATAACACGTGTAGAAAATTTCTGTTCAACTTCACTCGATGAAGCGACCACTGAAGACGTCCATATTCGCCTGGAATTATTGGAAAGTGCGTATAGCGAATTCAAGGAATTGGACGAGCGCTTAGTTAATCTTGATATTCCTTCCGAAATCGATGATCAAGAAAATCGTTATTGCAAACTTAAGGCTCTAATGAAGACAGATGCGGCGAAAAAGAATGTGATGTATCAAGATTTACACAAACAATTTAACACGACTATGAGTACATTTGTAAAACAACAGCAGGATTATTTTGAAAATCTTCATGAAAAAAGTATGGTGGCTAAGGAATGCTGTCATAACAGATAAAATTTTAAGAGGAATAAAGGCGTTAGGTGTTGAAGCGGAATCACGGGACTGTTGGTTAATTCATTTGTTACTTCAAAAATGCGACGAAGATGCAAAAAAATATTGGGCTTTGCAGTCACACGCTACACCATTTCCAAAGCTAAAAGTTTTTATTGAGTTTTTGAACACAAGAAGTGATGCGTTGGAGAAATCAGAACCGACAGTATCCAAAAATCTTCAAGGCCGATAGTTACAAACGCTAATGTGAATATGGAAAATTCTAAATTATGTCCATTGCGTAATAATAATCATGCTTTATCTCAATGCGAAAGGTTGAAGCAAATGAATGTGACAGCTCGACGAGGATTCATAGCAGAGAAAGGATTATGTTTTACCTGCATGAGGTCACGTCAAATGGCTTCTAGGTGTAAAACGAATATGAGATGTTTCAAATGCAAGCGACGACATCATCATTTGTTACATTTTGAGTCAAATGAAGAACCAACTGCAAACGAATTACCATCATCGGAAGCCAAGACGTAAAGAGCCTGCAAGTTAAGAAATTTTGTGCCAAGAGGCGTACAATTCTTCCGACTGCAATACTTAGAGTGAAAGACGGTGTAGGGGGACTTAAAATGTGCAGAGCACTATAGGATAGTGGTTCACAAGCTTCATTTATCGATGCGAGATTTTTCCAGAAATTGTACCTACCCAAACGAAGTGCACGCATTTCCATTTCAGGCTTAGCAACTTCTAGCATGGTAACTGAAGGATGTGCAACAATTAAATTCATGCCAAGAAAGAAGAATGGAACCATGCAAGCTGACTTCCTAATATTAAAAACATTGCCGTTAGTATTGCCTGCGGTATCCTTTAAATTAAACGAAGCTGAAAAAATGGAAGAGGAATTAACCGATCATAAGTTTTACCAATCAGGAAAGATACACATGTTAATAGGAGCAGATGTCTTTTTTAAGTTGTTAAGAGATGGCAAAAACTCAAATTCCTCTTTAGTAGCGCAAAACACGTTTTAAGGATACGTAGTTTTAGGAGGTATTCAAGGAGTCTCAAACGTTACCAATCTAAATTTAGAGTTCAACGTAGATCAAACCTTACGGCTATTTTGGGAACAAGAGGAGTTGGGCAGTGATGAAAGGGAAAGCTTATTTGAAGAAGACATCGAAAATCATTTCAAAGAGCATGTAAAATGAGATGAAAGTGGACGATTTATTGTAAAATTGCCATTTAAACCGAATGCAGGGGTCCTAGGTAACTCATCAACTGTGGCAAAAAAGCGATTTTTTAACTTGGAGCGAAAGTTGACATCAAACATTGAGCTAGCTTACGAATACCGAAGTTTCATGGCGGAATATGAGAAGCTGGAACACATGAGAGAGGTCACAAATGAAGAAATTAACGCCGAAGACAAGGATGTTTATTATTTACCACATCACTCGGTAATAAAGCAAGACAGCCTCACTACCAAGGTTTGAGTTGTGTTGGATGGTTCGTGTCGAACCACAAGTGAGTTATCATTGAACGATACATTATTAGTAGGACGAATGATTCAATCATCACTGTGGGACATTATAATGTGATTCAGAACCCACAAATTTGCGATAAGTGCTGACATTGCTAAAATGTATAGGCAGATTAAAGTTGATGACCATCTCAACCGTTAAAAACATACAAATTAATAACTATAACATATGGTACAGCATCGGCACCATTTCTGGCAACGCGATGTTTAACGGAATTGGCAATCGAAAACATATCTCAACATCCTGATGCAGCAATGTGTATGAAAAATGATTTTTACGTTGATGATTTGTTAACGGGAGCAGACACTGTAGAAAGGTTAAGCATGTTAAGGCGAGATATCGTGGACATTAGCAACCGGTGGCTTCGAGCTGCGAAATGGTCATCAAACGTAAATACGCTGAACCAGTTAAACGAACAAGTTGACGTATAACGAAAAGTGTGATGCTTTCGGAATCATCAAGGCTGTTTGATCCACTAGGCTGGTTGGCGCCTTCGGTCGTATTGATAAAAATCCAATTCCAAAAATTGTGGTTGCTCAAGCTGGGATGGGATGACTTTCTTCCTGATAGCATAGCAAATAAGTGGACTCAAATTCGGCATCAATTTAAATTGTTTGAAAATTTGAAAATAGATAGACATGTACCAGTCACCAAAAACTTGCAATTACATGAGTTCGCAGATGCCAGCGAGAGAGCCTATGCCGCCGTAATATATTTCAGAAGCCAATCAGACGATGGAGAAGTACACGTAACTCTTGTAACTGCAAAAAGTAAGGTCAGTCCTATTAAAAGATTTTCTCTTCCAAGATTGGAATTATGTGCTGCATTATTGGCTGCTAGTTATTAACAAAGGTGTCGGAATCGATGAGCAACATACCACATTCAAAACTTACATGGACCGATTCTGCCATTGTGCTAGCGTGGTTAAGTAATTACCCAAGCAGATGGAAGCAGTATGTTGGTAATAGGACCGCATAAATTTTAAATCTTTGTCCTCGTGAAATTTGGGCTCACGTTAAATCACAAGACATAATTCCATCAAAGTTGTGCACACTTCACAGCTGGTGGCAGGGACCTGCATGGCTAAGGGGAAAAGATGACTACTATAACTATACAAAGACATCAATGCAACATCTCAAGAAACTTCCTCAATATTGGCCGAGATGAAGAAGAATGAAGTGGCAATGTTACAAATTAATCAAGGCGAACATTTCTTGGAAAGCTTAGTGGATCTCGTCATTTTCGAGATTACTGCGTGTAGTGGTATATGTTAAAAGATGGTTCCAAAAGTACAAAAGCAAAGCGGAAGATACCAAAATGTTGAGCTTAGTAGGTGGCAGGCTGAAGAATGCACACATACCATATTCTGCGAAACATCCCATTATATTGCCGAAGAACCATCAATTGAGTAAAATGATAGTGTTATTTACTCACAAAAAATATGTGCATGCTGGCGCTTCGTTAACATTTTCTCTTTGCAGACAAAAGTTTTGGATCATAAAGGGTGGCAGTTTGGTTAATCAGATCGTCCGAGAATGTGTGACTTGTGCAAGGTTTAACGGTCAAACACCTCAGCTGATAATGGGACAATTGCCAGCTTGCAGAGTAGAAACAGCAATACCGTTTACAAATACTGGTGTTGACTTCAAGGGGGCAATTTCACTTGCAACTAAGCTTGGACGAGGTGCTAAAGTTGAAAAGGGCTACATCGCAGTGTTTGTTTGCCTCACAACCAAGGCGATACATTTTGAAGTGGTGTCCAATTACACATCGGATGCTTCTATTGAGGCCATACGTCGATTCATCTCAAGGCGAGGTGTCCCTTCAAAAATGTACGCACGAATTAAGAATTGTACAAATTTGTAGAGATCGTCTTCAAATCGTTTAAAAAAATTAATTTAACGTTTAACAGATAATTAAAAGCCAAACAATTGAAAAAATAACGATTTATTTAAAGAAATAACCAAATATATTTAAAAAAATTAAAAATATAATAATAACATCTACATACACGAAAACTGCAGCCGAAACAAATTGATGGGCATCATATTGATAAGATTGTCCACCTAGTATCATTTGTGACGAATACGCCATAAACTAAAATTTCAATACGAGGACAATACACTAAGTTTAGCACACAAATGAATTTGCACATACTCACAGCCAAAAAAACGAATAAAATAGTTATTGCGGCGATAATTTCGAGTATCGGCTCGGCTTTCAAGTAACTGATGATGGTGCTTATTAAGACAAATGCCATCAATAGTACCCCCGATGTAGTCAAGCCAAATGACCAATCTGTAAAATCAATCTACAATTTAAAATAATAATTTACTTTATATAATTATAAAAAAGGCATGCGCTTTAATAACATACCGGCGTACATTGCGCCACTATAATTACAAAAAAGAATGCAAGCGCCATTCCACTTACGGCCAACCCTATGATATAAAAATTATAAGCCGACGTATCCACAGCACAGAGTAACGATAATGCTTCCACAAGAATAACAATAACTATTGGTCCAACAATCGGTTTCTTTAGCCAATTTACATAGCAAGCAGTAATCATAACGGTGGCCAAATATGCGAGAACAGCCACCCAAAAAACCCATATATGTTGTATAAAATCACTAAAAATCTTAAACCACAGCATCAAGATGATATGAAGTATGGTGACACAAATACTTAAACATACCAATCCATATGATTTCATAATAAAATGGCGACGTCGTAAAGCTTCTTGGTACGAATCGTAGGACCCGCGATCTCGAACATTTTCGATGTGGTACGCCAAAACATCAACAATAACAGGCATAATAGTGTCGGAGTTAATTGACATGTTTACAATAAAAATTTATTTGCCCAAAAAACAAAAAAAAAACAAAAAATTGAGAATTTTTAGCATTATAAACAACAATTTTGGCATATGAGTCGCGCACGACTACGGCGTACTGCGTCGATTTTGCAAATAGAAAAACAAAGGGTTATTTTGGTTTTTTTAACCAATCGTAAATAACCGTCATTTTCGAGGATGGGGCATGCAAAACGAGTTTGATTTTGTTTCCGCACATCAGATGTCATTACCGTCGTGATAAAGGTTACAATAATGTTTAATGTTTAATTTTATGGCTACGAAGTTCGAACGCGTCGCTAAACGACTTATAAACATTTTAAAATATACAAATTCTTTTCTGTTATTAAATTCACCATACACTTTCGATACAAAACACAAATAACATTTGCTATGCTAACCTTTACCGAGGGTGCTGCATTCTAAAACAGCGGCGAATATTGTTACTATAAGCATGCCCTATTGCGATTAGTTAAAAATGAACGCATCTTAAACTTTTTTCGTTCGAATTTTGTTGCAGATTTTATTTAAAAATCTTTACTAACCGCGGATAACTTTTCATCATAACTTGTCCAGTTTTACAACTTTGTGTCGCACCACATTTGAGAATTGCAATGTGAAGTCCTAGTTGTTTCGCTCGAAGTAATGAAACCAAAACAGGTAAAGGTTCATTGCCGAAAATAACAAAAAAATTTAGGGAATGGGACGGATTCCTAGGAGTACCAGCATTTTATTTATATATTAGAGCTTTGGACAGATTTTAGTTGCTTTAGGGTATGGTTAGCATCAATGCATGTACCACAACTACTTCTTTAAAATTGTGGCAATAATATTTTCATATTAACGTCTAGTTTGTTGTTAGAAAAGTTAGCCTGAGGGTCTCATGAGATGAGCTGCGATTCCAGCAGTATGTTCGCCAGTCATTATCCTCAACACCCAGTAAAAAATTTAACTACATACAATAATTCCCAGAATCGGATAATTTGTTAAGTTTTTAAAAAATTTTAAATTTTATAAATTTCTAAACTTTTAAAATTCTTAAAATCAGAAAATTTAAAAATAAAACATTTTTTAAATATGTGAATTTCTAGATTTTCTGACTGTGTAGGAATATTCGTTAAATTTGTAAATTTTTCAATTTAAAGAAATTATTAAAATTATTGGATCCTTGGAACAGTTTGTAAAATGACTTGGGAAATACGGCTAGGAAGCCAGTAGATTTGTTGGCGTTAATACAATGTAGCAACCGATCTAGTTTTGAAAATTATGTGATTCATTAATTTGTTGGCGGTATTAAGCATTTTGAGTTTATCTTCTAAAGGCGTGAACGTATTTATTTAGGAAGTTCTTAAAAGAAATCATCAGCATGCGGTTGATTCATCGTTGTTAACGTTGCTTTATTATGACTTTCAGTCCTAAAGCCCAGTATACAGTTGAAGTGAAATGACATTTTCACTAGTCTCCAAAAAAGACAAGAATCGAATAACTCGGACGTAAAACAATTGATTTGTCGATTTTCGTAACGCAGTGCAACCTCATCTATATTCTAATACGAAAAATATTATAAAGGGCTGAAACCTCACGAGGCGATCAGAACTTCGGTCTTTGGTATCTTCAATAATGTCATAAAGTTGGTGTGACAGGTTTGACATTATTGATTTCTATTTTAACCAAATTATATTTACTTATACAACAACAGCCAAACAGGTCATAAGCTTCAATAACATGGGTACAGGCATCCAATTTAAAACGAAAAATTGTATTCTAGAATTTTATACCGAAAATAGTATAACAAATTATACTGATACTTCTAACCGTTTAACTGGCCATATTCCAGAAACTTATCCAAAAACTCATTTTAAAACCCCATTTACAACTCGCATGTCAAATTTCATAACAAACGGGTAAGGAATAACTAAGTTCCATCCTACAAAGCCATATTCCAAAGCTTTATCCAAAAATCATTTTATAATCCCATTTCCAACACACATATCAAATTTCATCATAATCGGTTAAGAAATAGCAAAGTTCCATCATTCTTGGCCATATTCCTGAACTTCGTCCAAAACCCATTTCAGATTCCCAATTTAAATACACATGTCGAATTTTATCATAATCGGTTGAGAAATGGGCAAGTTCCATCATATTTCGCCATATTCCAGAACCTGATACAAAACTAATTTTAAATCCCATTTCCATTACACATGTCGAATTTCATGATAATCGGTTGAGAAATAGCCAAGTTCCAACATACTTGGCCATATTCCGGAACTTCATCCAAAACTCATTTTAGAATCCCATTTCTAACATACAAATTAAATTTCATAATAATCGGTTGAGAAATAGACAAGTTCCATCATACTTGGCCATATTCCAGAACTTCATCCAGAAACCGTTTTAAAATTCCAGAACTTCATCCAAAAAACATTTTAGAATCCCATTTCAAATACAAATGTCGAATTTCATCGTAATCGGTTGAGAAATGGGCAAGTTCCATTCTACTTGGCCATATTCCAGAACTTCATCCAAAACTCATTTTGGAATCCCATTTGTAACATACACATTGAATTTCATAATAATCGGTTGATAAATAGGCAAGTTCCATCATATAAATAGTTTGTTAACTATTCACTACATCCAAATCCAACCCCAACTCAACTCCAACTCAACTTCAACTCAACGCGCAAATTGACCCCTAATTTAACCTTCAAATCAATTCCCAATTCAATGCCCAATTCAATAATCAAATAAGCATGTATAAAAAATCGTAAATATTTATAAAAGCAGGTATTTTGGGTCAATTCGTATGGCAGGTACCCCACCCCTTTGACGTACAGTCTCCAAAAGCTTTTCAAATCTCCGCCTTGACCATAGAAACAGATTGGCGTAAAAAAAATCCAAATCGGACAAGCCGTTCTCGAGATACCATGGGTCCAGACACACAGACACACAGACACACAGACAGACGGACGGACATTTTTTTTTTTTTGCATTTTCAGACTCAGGGACTTTCAAAACGTCGAGAAAAGTGGTTTTGGACCAACCAAATTTTTCGTCATTTTTGACAGGATTTCAATACTTTGGTCTTTTTAGACCGAAGTAACATTGAATTTCATAATAATCGGTTGATAAATAGGCAAGTTCCATCATATAAATAGTTTGTTAACTATTCACTACATCCAAATCCAACCCCAACTCAACTCCAACTCAACTCCAACTCAACTTCAACTCAACGCGCAAATTGACCCCTAATTTAACCTTCAAATCAATTCCCAATTCAATGCCCAATTCAATAATCAAATAAGCATATATAAAAAAATCGTAAATATTTATAAAAGCAGGTATTTTGGGTCAATTCGTATGGCAGCTACCCCACCCCCTTGACATACAGTCTCCAAAAGCTTTTCAAATCTCCGCCTTGACCATAGAAACAGATTGGCGAAAAAAAATCCTAATCGGACAAGCCGTTCTCGAGATACCGTGGGTCCAGACACACAGACACACAGACAGTCGGACGGACATTTTTTTTTTTTTGCATTTTCAGACTCAGGGACTTTCAAAACGTCGAGAAAAGTGGTTTTGGACCAACCAAATTTTTCGTCATTTTTGACAGGATTTCAATACTTTGGTCTTTTTAGACCGAAGTAATTAATTGTCGCTAGCTAATCTACATACTACGAATCAGGGCCGAATTTAGCATTTTGCAGCCAATTGAGAATTTTCCGCTCTCTCCTTATTTAGTTTTTATCACAAAAACGCACACATCTTTATTTACCCTGCTAACGAACTTAAAATTAAATTAAAAACGATGGCTACGAGGATAGAACAAAAATTCAGCTACATCCACTTGGCTCCCATGTTCCAATTTTTTACACCATCCAAAAAATAGGATTTGTTGCCCTCTGCAAATTAGGCCTCGTTCGATATGAACTTCTTTCCGCCGAGCCATTTTATTCACGTTTGGAAACAGGAAGAAGAAACATGGAGTCTTCTAATCTTCACTCGGCGATCGGCCAACACAATACCTTGGATTTTATTGACCATTTCCTAGTGGTGACCTCGACGAGCGTCCTGAACGATGAGCACCAATTATGAACCGTGAAATGTAAAGGAGCAGGGTTCACCATAATATTTTTGAAGTTTTCTTTGGTTTAACATTACACTTCTCTGCTTTCGAAAGCTTCCAAAATAAAACTAAATGCCCTTCTATTGAGGAAATTAGTCATTTTTACGACCGGATCTGTTACATAGGTTTACAGAATTGACGATTGGAAAAGTATAGACCAACCATAGTATTCTTGCTACTCCCAATATAAAATTTGCGGAAGGTGCAACTATTGGAAATAAAATGAACCCAACTACGTAAAATCATATCACACTCCAATCGCCCATTACTATTTATATTCTTTAGAAACATTTCTTCCCTTTTACTTATTGTTTTTAAATAAATACTAAAAACAATGAATTTATAGGACATTCTTTTTGTGATATTATTTTTTTATTTATTTTTATTGGAAGACCAGTTTCGGATTTTCTTCCTTCGTCAGTTCCTTTTATTTTTGCAATGCTACTTAATTTGATTCTTATTTTAAAATTAATTTATAAATTGTTTCGTGTCTTTTTTATCACCATGTAATAAATTTTGTTCGTTTTCGTGTTTCGTTTATCGTTTAGTAAAAGTGGATTATTGCGGTGTTTATATATTTCAATTTCTTCCATTCGATCCATTATATTGCCCTTTGGAAGTTTGTGTAGAATTATAAGATTATTTTGTAAATTTGTGTATGAATGTTTTCCTGTATAAAGATGTTCTGCATAATTAGATTTAAAATTTGTGGTATCATTTGCCTTGTTGATTTCCTGCGTATGCTCTAAAACCCTCTGATGGAATGAAAGCCCGGTCTGGCCGATGTAAAATTTTGAACAGTCATTACACGTTAATTTGTAGACTCCACTGTCTAAATCGTTTTTTTGAAATGTACCCAGTTTTCTTTGTAATTTGTTGCTTGTTTTATAGGCCATATTGTATCCATATTGTGGTAAAATTTTATCCATTATTTTTCTGTATTTTTTATTGTACTCCATTCCGATATATTTTTTGTTGTATTTTCTGTACCTCTACTATCATCGTACATTGTTGTGAAATGTTGTTGTCGCATTTTTTGTCTCATTTAATTGATGTGTTGTACTAAATTTTCGTCATATCCATTTTTCACTGCAATCGTTTTTATTGAGTCTAACTCTTCCATATAATTGTTTTCATTCATTGGAATATTATTCAATCGGTATATCATATAATTATATGCCGAATATTTTTGTTGTGGTGGATGATACGATGTTTTGTCTATTGTTTGGTCTGTTTGAGTTAATTTTCTAAATATTTTAAATTCGTGTTTTGATTTTGATTTACAATTGTGATATCTAGGAAATTTATAGATTTGTCAACTTCTATCTCCAACGTGAACTTTATGTTTTGATGAATATTGTTTATTTGTTTATGTGTTTGTGTAGATTATCCAATTGCCTTAATTAACCCTGGAATAACATTAAGATATCATCAACGTATCTGTGCCAATTATGTTATTTCTATGTTTATTTTGGTTACTCGTGATATTAGTGTTCTCAATATAATTTAAATATATATATATATATTGTCTAACGTTCCTGATAATGGACTTCCCATTGGCAATCCGTCAGTTTGGCTGAATAATTTGTTGTTGTTTTGAAAATTATTTTGGAAAGTTATGGTTCTTAATAATTGTATTGCTTCATTGACCTTTACTATAGCTATGTGGTTTTCAATAAGTAGATTTTGAGTGATTTCTAGAGTTCGCGCTATCGGAATATTGGTGTACATATTTGTGATGTCAAATGACACAAGTTTGGCACCAGGTGGAATGGAAATATTTCGGATTTTGTCAACTAATTCTAAATTGTTTTTTATAGAAAAGTTGTTCTTTAAAATGATGTGATGGTTCAGCAAGTTATTCAATGTTTTCGCTATTTTTAGTGTAGGTGATGTGGTGAAGTTGATAAGCGGTCTAATTGGAATTCCTTCTTTATGCAATTTCGGTAATCCGGTTAATATGGGAGCCGTTGGTTTCTACATTTTGCTATTATTTCTCTTTCTATTATGAATTTCGTATCTGCTTAGCAGGTGAATTGTATTGCTGATTTCTTTATTGATACTCTTGAGGTAAGTTTTTGTTGGATCAATATTGAGGTTTATTATGTTATTGTTGGCGAGGTATTCTTCAATTTTATCCTGATATTCTAATTTATACTGATATTCAATACTGATCAAAATGTTTCAAAAATTTTTTCAGCCATGAAATTTTAATTTTCGATTTCGATTGAATCATTTTTATATCAAAAATTTAATTTCGCGTCTTAAGCAACGCTTGGCCTTTGAAATGTTGCTGAACAGATCCTTTTGGGATATAGAATGTCTGAACGAAAACACATACTTTCTTCCTATGATAACGAATAATTATGAAATATAATACACTCAAGGGGAAGCATTCAACCGAGAAAACAATTTAAAGTCCAGTGAGGTACCTTTGTTTGATGCTGTCAATAAACGTTTAAAAAAATCCGCCAACCTGAAGAAGAAAATCAAAGCAAAGTCGATAAAAAATGGTAAGTCGCGTTTGGAATATCATAGGTACCGGAGTTAAGCAACTTAAATTCATCAAAATGTGAAGTGAATGTGGACGTTCCAGTAGAAACAAATGCGGATCGAAGAATCCGGTTTTCATTTTTTTTTTATTCTGTAAGTTTCTTTCTGGTACACCATCAGCTTGATCATCAGACACACTATAGTATCTGAAACGCTTTCTATTATTTATTGGGCATTATGCTCTCTAAATTGGCTGTATGCGCTCTCTCTATTACTGTCCTTACAGAACTTCGTTTTTTGTAGAAGATGGACTGAATTTTTTGTGAGATGCCCATTATTCTTTATAGATGAAAACCTTCCGTTAGCTTATTTGAGGGATTTATAAGCTATCTTCTGTGATCAGCTGTTCAAAAATATTTTTTGTTAAATTTTTTTTCCAACAACAACTTTGCTTTACTGTTTGGTTTCGTGAACCTGAGTTGATCGACATGATATTTGATGAGCACAGTTTTAAAAGTTGCTAAAATTATTTGGAGAAAGCTAAATAAACTCTGAATTAGCTAAATATTTTGAAGATTCATTATACAGCCCTGTAAAAACATTATTTTGTATTTGGACTTTTTCACTATCACGTAAGGCTTTTGCTGTAACCTCATGAGCCCGTGTGGGATTCTAGAAGATTTCAAAATTAGTTTTACACTAGATCACCTGTGTCTTCATCCAGGGCACCTCTCCCAGGGAGTCCCTGGATCAATGAACTAATGAAGAGTATATACGACAAGAAAACAAATCCAAAATCATCTCACAATTACATAATTGTGATGTGAATTATGAAACCTCTTACTAAATTTGTCAAAAATTTGAAGTAAGCGCTTTGGGAAATAGACGACGAGATATGCGAAATGTATAAGAAATTTTTTGATTTGGAGATCGATCAGTTTAACAACTGGGTTCCGCACATTCCTTTTGCAAGAAGATGCTATATCGTTGTAAGCGATAGAAGAGTAGAGAGTACATAAAGTACCCTATGTCAGCGATTTGGAGATGTCCTCAAAGTAAGGAGGATTACTTCTTTCGTTCGAATCAAATGAAGGGTTTCAATATTAAAAATATGGACAAACTTGTTTATATCAGCGTGGCATAAGTAACGGCTCCATCTTTTACTGAAAAAATAATTTTAAAACTGATTTTGGTTGTGTACCTGGAAGTACCGAGGCAATAGAAATTGACGAAGATTCTGCTGAAGAACATGAATCTGAGAACGATGATAGCAAAACAGACTATGCTTTAAGCAACCAAAAACCAGCAGTACCCTCACTTGTTTCGCAGCTGGAGTTAAATGATCTATTTATGTAATTTTCATTGATATTAAAGGACTTATTAATGGATTGAAAGATAATTACTATGTAAAGCTACAGATTGGCGACTTTTAATAGACTCATCTAAACGAAGTATAAAGGCAATTTAAATCTACAATACAATCATTTATGCTCCAATACCAATAGTTCACTCAACTGTCATGTAAGAAAAATATGAAAATATGTTAGTCCTTTTACAAAAAATATGACTACAAGGACCATCTATGGCAGATTTGTGGAGATATGAATTTCAGTTTGGTTTCACCAAACACCCTTGCTATTTGTGCTTGTGCGGGATAGTACAGATCGAGCAAAACATTTTAAGTAGATAGGATGACCAAAATGAATCATTCATCAATCCGTAATGAATCCATCTAAACTCCTGATTCCTCTTTTCCATATGAAGCTTGGTCTAATGAAACAATTCATTAAAGCTCTGGATAAAACAGGACAATATTTTCAATATCTTGATCTGATTGACCACTAATACGATGTTCAGAGACATTACCTTCAGTAGTAAAATGAATAAATAAATAATAAAAAAGCATCCTGGCTCAGTTTTAAAGTGGAACAAAAAGTTATTTTTGGGGAATACGAAAAGTTCAAAGTACAAAGAAATCGTTACCAAGATAGTTAATTACTTTGAATGCTGGCATGTTTGTTGAATTTAGAATTACATTTTCTGCACTCGAAGAGCAGGACGAACATTTTCACCAAGATATATACCTACAGGCAGGGCCAATCAGAGGGTGGGCCAGCCGGGCCATACGGCACGGGCCCCCGATTTTTAGGGGCCCCCGAATTTTTTGTTACTATAGATTTCTCATTTGCGCTTGATCTTCGATAGTATTTTGTCTTTATAACAAGAACAAGATGTGTGACAATTTAAAATTTGACATTGAAGAGCGTTTTATTTGCTTCGATTCATTCTCTAGAAAAACCGGAGAAGAAATTGCTGCCAGAATTCTTGAAATTTTGTCGGATATGGAATTAAATTTTAATTTATGTATTGCCCGAGCATATGATAATGGTGCAAATATAGCTGGCAAGCTAAACGGTGTGCAAGCCATTCTTACGAAGCGTAATCCTAATTGTATTTTTTCCAGCTGTGGGAACCACACATTAAATCTTGTTGGAGTTGATTCAGCTGAATCGTGTAAAGAAGCTGTACAATTTTTTGGAGTTATATAACAAATGTATAATTTTTTTAGCAGTAGTCCACGGAGATGGGAGGTTTTAAAGAAACAAATCCGTATGTCTCTTCATTCGATTTCCAAAACTAGATGGTCTGCTAGAATAGATGCAGTAAAACCAATAGCCAAAAATCTATTATCTATTCGAGATGCTTTAAATGAAATGCATTCCTTTAATTTACCACCACACGCAATTGTTGAATTACACTCAATTGAGAAATATTTAAATAAATTTGAATGTGTTTTGCTTTCTATCATATGGCTCGAAATTTTGACAGATTTGCATCAGACAAATTTGGTAATTGAAGCTCGAAATGCTACACAGCTAATTTCAATGCAGATCTGACACCAACAAATTTATTAGAAAATATTCTCAGTAAAACTTAGCTGGTTTATTTCCGAATCTTATCATTGTCTTAAGAATATTTTTAAGTATTCCTGCATCTGTGTCTTCAGCCGAGAGGAGTTTCAGTTTTCTTAAAAGAATAAAAAATTTTCATCGCTCAACAATGGCAGAACAACGGTTAAATGGATTGGCAATGTTAAACATTAACCACGACATGGCAAGAAAAATAAATTTTGAGCAAATCATTAGAGAATTTTCTAATAATAAAGCGAGAAAAGCTTCAATCTAATAATTTCTAATAAATTCTAATAAATACTAAAATGAATTCATGTGATCTAAACTTAAGATTGTTTTATTTTATTTTTATGGAGTCCCATTTTAATAATTTGGCCCAGGCCCCCTGCTAGCTCTGAAAGGCCCTGCCTACAGGTAATGGAAGCTCGGTACCAGGGGAGATGGGATGTAAATATGAAGGCAGATTTCTGTTGGATGCTAAAGAAAGACACGAAAAAGGAAGACTTTATGGGCTATGTGTACTGATGTAAAATTACCGATATTTTTTAATTTGGTAACTTTACCGGTAATATTACCGGTAACATGGGTAAAATAGGTAACACGATTTTTATTCTATATTTTGATTTCTTTTTCTACCAAGAAAGAGTTTTAAGATTTTCACATATTGACAAACGAGGGACAGCTACTTGACCTGCATTTAAACATATTTAAATATTTCAGTTCAAAAATAAAAATAAGGAATATTGTATTTCAGTGTAAAACATTAATCAGTAAATAATACATTTTCTATAATTATGAATTAGCATTTTAGCAATCAATTAAACCATTATGTAAGTTATCGCCGCCGACGCGTTTATCATCCTCAGCATCAACCTCATCCATAATCGAAATTCATAGTTTCCTTTAGGTTACCTTCTTCTTCAAACGAATATATAGCTTCATCAATTACTAACTGATCGGTATTTGATTCCGCAAGAAAATCTTCATCTTCATTATCCAAAGTTCCGGTGTCCGATTTTGATAGGTTGGCGTTGTGCAAAATATATGTTAGTTTTCCCGCACGCTCTACAGTCAATCGATTGCGTTTTTGGCTGTGAAGAAAACCGTAGTGACTAAAAGTCCTTTCTGTAGCAGCTGTCGATGCCGGCATGTTTAATATATTGCCAACGCACTTAAAGGTGTTTAGAACATACTTCGGCCCACCAAATCTCACCAGAAAGCTGCTCACTTGCAACTACAAACGGTTGTAAAAAAAGTTCACTTCGAACATTGTAATGCGCCAACGACTCAATTATTTTGGTACCTTTATTATATTTTTTGGGTGGAATTATTTCCTCGACTACCTGGCTCAAACAAACTTGGCGCATAATAAAGCGGTTGCAAGCAGTTTTCGGCCTGTGAAGCGAGAATGCATATAAGTTCTTCGTAATTGGCGCATTTATTTTGTTCAAAAGATTGTTTTATACATATTAACAAAACAGTCCACGACTTTGGGCAAAACTGCTTTCTTTTCGTTTTCAAAAATAGATGTCCATTTAGCAATCAGAGAAAGCAAACAATGAATAGTTTCGACTTTTTTCCAAAGCGTTTCGCTTAGGATGTTCGCTTGTTTCAATCAAACTTGAGAGAGAGATTATTAAAGAGTTCTATCGCGTTCGTACAGGCAGCTTAAGTGCAGTATACTGTGATTTGCGGTCGTGTGACAATGAGGAGGTTGAGTCCATGGCAGATGCACCCATACTAAGTAATATGAGAATAGTTTTAGTAAACCATTTTTCGGACCGCTGTTATATTTGCCCCATTGTCAGTATAAATCCCAATAAATTTATAAACATCAACGTTTTTCAACACCGCTTCAGTTTCCTCCAAAGAAAAAGAAACTTAGCCGTATTACGATTCGCCTTAGTGTGGGTAGATTTGTAGAAAACGGGCTTAGGTGTATTGATGACATAATTTGTTATGGAGTCCCTGCGTATGTTCGACCAAGCATCCGTCTGCAACGTCATTATATAGAGGCGCCGGCAATTTGTACTAAAACTCGCTCTTCGACGCGATGGTACTCAAGGCTTAAAAATGGATTAGAAAGTTGGTATCATCAATTTTTGGTTAAGCTTATTGGAGCACTAGAAACGAAGATTGCTCGAGCTAATAGTTCATCGATGATCTTTTGCTCATTTGGTCTCATGATGTCAACGAAGTTCAGCATACTCGAGCTTTTCATCGATGAAAATAACTTTATTACGAATTCATAAAAGGAATATGAAATAAATGGAAAAGGAAAAATGGTGTGGTAGATTATTATCCTTTCAGCAAGCAAAAGATGATGTACTGGATTAATATTGTACATAAAGAAGTATAATCCAGTGGTGTCACAACTCTTATTGCAATTAGATTAGTTGAGTTGCTTCGAAAGGATGTTTTTAATTTATGTTACCGATATTACCACGGTAACAACACTTTGGGTAATATTACCCAAAATTACCTATTTTACCGGTAATATTACCCATGAGAATATTACCATTTACATCACTAGCTATGTGTTGTACAGAATCCGTTATATGCCGTTGGTCCCATGTTTGGTTTAGGAAGAAATGTTCAAGTTAATGATTAATTATGAGGATAAGGATTTGAAGGGTTATTGCGGTTGTAGTAAATTTGAAGTTTTATTTGTTTATTTAGAATCTTGAATCGTTTTAAAATAGCCAACACTAATGAAACATGTTAAAAATGTTGAAAATTTTGAATCCAAATTTAACAAGCTGAGAGCCAATTTAAAAAATGTTCATATTCCTAAATTACTGCTTAAACATTTACTTTACATCTAGCTTCTAAATGTTCGCGGATTTATATCAGATATCGACCGGTATGTTGCTTTGTTAATAGCTGAAACCACCTTTAGATACGATCTTTTGTTTAAGGTAAATAAAATGTGGAAAATAATGAAAGGTTGTGGGAAATTGTATGGAACTTTTAAAATTTTGTTAAACCATAATACACCAAGCATATCCACACATTACCTAAATCCAGCCTCGTGACGATGGTGTACTTTTATATTTTGATCTTGCTGTCTCGAACTTATTACATCTCAAAACCATAATTTTAACCATAATTTTAACCATTATTCTAAACAATCAGAATATGCAAGAGTCTTTGTTGAGATTAGGAGCCACCATCGTCGATAGGGAACTGAGTGACCGACCCAATCAAATTCCTGATTTTACGGTTTTTCTGAAATCGTTTATGCTATAATAATACAGTGCCATAAAATACTATGCTGTTTGGTTGGTTGCAGGCAAAATCGTAATATAAACAGAAAATAGTAAGCCAAATTATCTGCAGTATACCTGGTTATATTATTCAAATATCAATAACATCCGGTGACATTCGATTGACGTTCGAAAATTTACAATTTGGAAAAATTGAGGCACAGCATGTCATCCTATCGTCATCTATAAATGACTGGTACACACTAACTATTCAGAAAAGTCAAAACTTTAGTTAAGAAAATCGACCTGAGGCACATAGCATAAAACAATATTGGCCAAAGGAAAATATTTCGCGACTTATTCCTTATTGAAAATAGATCGTATTACAGATCATGATGCAACTCAATGCTAGTAAATTATCAAGTAACTTGGAAAATTTGAAATAATCTCGGAAGTCGACGAACATCTTCAACTACTTTGAATACATAATCTCGTAACATCAGGCAACCAACATAACCGGTGGGTGCATTTAATCTCGAATCTTCAACTGTAATCTCGAAATTAAGCTTCCAATTCTCGTTCAAATATTCCAGAAGATTGGTTTAAATCTAAAATCTTAAAATAATCTTGAAAATGAAGAAATCACTAGACGTAGTCTTCATAAAACCTCGAGAAGTCCGTTAATTATATAAAATTTTGGATAATAATTTGAAAACTTCGAATTTTATTTCAATAACATCACGAACTCAAATTCAACAGAAATGTTGAGTATAACCGATAAACTCGAATATTCCCAAAAATCTCAAATAAACCTAGATTCCTCGAATAATCTTAAACATTTCAATGTTAGTAAACAATGTTGATTATTTTAATAAATTAGAGGCCAATCAACTACATAAATATAGTTCAAACCCAGATCTCAAAATCTCGAATTTCAAAAATCTCACCTAACTCAATGTTAATATCAGCGATTATCATGAAATCCAAACTAAACTGGAATAAGCGATTTATAATGAATTGTGAGTTCTTGTAGCTTGTACCTCGGGAACTGAAACTCGAAATACGAGATACAGAAATAAACGACATCACAGACTTATTATGTAACCATATAGTCTGACTATTAGCTTACGGATTCTAATTCTTTTGTAATAGTTTATTTCAATAAAATTTAATAAATAATTCAGCATAAATTTTTTTATTTGCGGCAAAAAATCGGATAATATTGGAGTGATTAACAGAACAGTTTAGATTAATTGGTTAACCTTAATTTATATTGGCCTAAGCAAAGGATAATGGATTTAAATTGCATACTAAGCGGTAATTAGCGGAAGTAACATCTAAAAACAAAAATTCTGCTTTTCATTTGGAGTCACTGCACAAAAAAATTACCCAAAAATTCATCTGATCCCTCGATATTGTTCATATTGTTTAAATTGACTCCAATGTCTAATGCTGGTGAATGGGGAAAGTTTAAGAATACCTTTTCCAGTTCGTTAATAATGTAATCGTGTTTCTATTTTACAGCATTTATACTGTACATATTTATGTTTCCTGTACTCCATCTGCACAAATAATAATCTTTTTGTAATAAATAAACGAAATAGTTTACAAATGCGAAGTTTATTTTAGTTTTATTTTATATTCAGGAAGAAAATAATAAATTACATCAGCATAACTCCTCGTAACTGCTTAAGGGTAATAATACATTTTTTATATAAATAGTTTGATGCAATTTTCAATTAATGAAGAACTAGTTTCGTGCTAAATAAATTTGCCCGGAAGAATTTTTTGTTTATAGTTTGCAGTTTAGTTATTAGTTTCATAATAATTTGTTTGTAAAAACATCTTAAGGTTGTAAATATTAATAAATTGTTGGATCTACTGGATGCAATTCTTCATCCAAGTTTTCTAAGAAACATTTATTTTAAAAAATTTGTAATCTATTTCCATAGAAAAATAACGGAATTCACCATTGTTTGACATAATGTTTTAAGTGTTGGTTATTTTCATTGATTTAATTTATTTATATTCTCAACTCATCGTAAGTTTTCTGATAAATGTCACATAAATCATTTTTATAAAACCCCAGATTTAATTAAAATATTTTTGTGTATTGATTTGCTTATACAAATTATATGTAGTTTCATAAATTTATCAATATTTTTCAAAGTGTGCACACAAATATCCTGTTATTAATTATTTATAAAATTATGATAATTTGATTAAATATAAATTATAATTGATAATCACAAATTATAGTTATTGTATAATTTATGTTATCATAAAACCAACATATTAATTTTTGTTGTATTGATATGACAATATTCAACACAAAAAATTATCATGAGAAAGAATATGTGAAATCTCAAATTTTTTGAAGTCATGTTTTAATTTTATGATTTTGGAAAAAAATTTGTCTATGTATAAAACATGATTTTTTTTTTGTCGTTGTTAATTTTTTAGATAATTACAATTGTCTTAAATACTTAAACTATGTAATAAACTATCAAAAGACTGCCCAATATATTTTGACGAATCACAACATTGGATTAGTAATGCTATGTGGATGCATCACTTCTTGGGGAGTTGGCCTATCGTCAAAATCGATGGAATTCTGGATGTTCTTAAATATATTGTAACAATCGATAAATGAGAATTTAGACGATTATATGAACTACTGCTACGGTGGCATTATCAGCACTCCAAATATAATCTAAAAGTATAAACGGCGCATTTAAAACGGCAAAAAAGAGACGAGAATCTATGGGGAAATGTTAAACGAGGAGTCGCACTAAGGAAACCGATAAACAGAAAATATTTATAGACCCAAATTTAGGAGGTTTACCCAAATAACCCAAAATGACTCTTTAACAAACAGTAAAGGCAGGATATGGTAGTCTTGAAGCAACAGAATGTCCTATTCAAATATTTTTTTTCTAATTTATTTACTTTTATATGTAAGTGGCTTAATTAAAATTCCAGTCAAAGCCACCACTACTATCTACTTTTTTTATTTGACAAAAATCAAGCAAAAAAACTGTTAATAAAAACGTTACTTCGAATTTTACAAATCTAAATGTGTGTACTAGCAATTGTGACTTAATTATAATGCCACTACTGTATTTGCTGAAAATCTTATTTCTATGCACTTTTTGTTAACTTCAAACCTCTGTTTGGATCAAATCTTGCAATCAAGTTTACAACTACTTTGAAACGGTTCCTTTCAAACTTTGCATATATATACTTGCTACTACTTGCTTTCGGTAGCAATTAGTGCATCCAATTCCGGAATTCGAAATTCCGACATTCCGGAATACCAGCCGATATTTTGTATTCGATCATTCCGGAATTGACAACACTAAATTCACTCCGGAATTAATGAATTTCTATTTTTTAAACTAATTTAAGTAAATTCACCATAATTTTGTGTAGTTATAGTCTGTCTTGTAGATACTAAAAATATACAGGGACTCTTTTTTAAAGTCACTATTCAAGCGACAAAGAAATGTTGGTTAATTTATAGAGGTGGTTAGTTTAAGGAATAAAACAACCTAAGAGTTTAAAAATCCAAAGACAGGCTGAAAAGAAAAATGTCATTCAATTGTACCAAACAATTATACGTAATATTTCAGAGAGTGGCAAAAAGTGGTCAATTTAGCGAGCTGGTCAAAATATAGTGGGGACACTTTTGGAAATTTTATATACATACATATGTCTCTTTTTCGTTCACCAAATACGGAATAATAAATGTTCGTTCCGGATAATTACCTGATACATTTACACATTTAATTTAATTCGTCTCTAAAATACACCTGCCAAGTATGTGTTGTGTTGTTTCCTAGTTTATAAACTGAAAAAACTTATTTAGTACACCCAGAGAAAAGTTTGGATATGATATTCACATAAGGAATATTCCATACAAAAATTATGTTCCATTTTCAACAGTTCCTGGCTTAGGAATAATAATACGTTATTATGGAATGATGCATGCAATTTTCAAGAAACATGGCTTATTCCTTTTATTAATCTTTACTATACCTAATAATGCATGAATAGCGCAATATTGAGAATTAATTTATACATAGGATATGGATCAATTTTGTTACAATAAGGTATAGGTAGAGTAAAGTATAGTTCAATTTATTCTTTAAATTTGAAGATTGTATTATTAGTTAAGTATAACTCAGGAATTGGTAAGAGTGAATTATGCAAGTTTTGTGTACAACTAATATTCATCATGTTTAGTTAAGAATAAGTTGTGAAGAACTAACAGATTATTCATACGTTGGAAGGGAATGAATTATATATTAAAATGCATATTTAACTTAATTTTAAGTATAATTTATTTAATTTGTTTCCATTAATTATGCAAGCAGCAGTCATTCCATATTCTTAAAATATAATAAATTTGGTGCATTATTAATTATCAATAAATGTAAACATATTTAATTCAATTCAGAAATTTGATATAATATTATTTAAAAAATATAATTTAATTAAAATAACAATAATAAACTTAATAAATAATATGAGAATAATAATTTTATTATCACAAATCCTTAAGGTAAATGAACTCTACATTTTGTACATATTTACAAATAACTAAAAAGTTCTTGGTAAAAAATATTTACTCCCATTACTCAATATATGTAATTCAAATGGTTTTTTGGTTAGAAGCGTATCAATATTTTTTAAAAAATGTTCACCTGTTGTCTTTCCTGTTTTGTAAATTTTTAAATTTGAATCGAAACACAGTACTTCAGTTTCTAATAGAATTAATAACAATTTATTTTCAGACAATAACATATCCTGTATTAAATATAACTTTGATGATTCATATATATAAAAACCACTTTTAAATAATGTTACTTTGTAGCGAACTACGGAAAGTAAATGTAATACATTATTTCTTAAGTAACGATCCATATTCAAATTACTGTAATATGCATAATTACAATTCGTAGTTCGCATTGTTTTAGTTTTAATTATTTCAATATCATTTTTGAATGGATGGCTAGTTATTATATCCAATGCGAAGTTGTAACAGCATTTTTTACTAAGGGATAATGGTAAGTTAATTCGTGAGTTACAAACTTTTGAATATTCTTTTACATGCCTATTTTTGCTTTCCATTCGCATACAACTTAATGGTTTCAATGGTCCAGAATATTTAATTAGACGTGGGTAGTGACAGAGAAAATGATGTTTTGGTCTCAAATTCGTGTCAAAGCAATTGATATATTTGGTATGGTGAGTTTTTATCATTTCTCTTAAAGCATTTATATCAATTTTACTAAACGAATCTTTCAATAAAAATTCAACAAGATCATAAAGACATAAAACATATTTCCAACACAAATCATTTTTGTGGACTTTGTTACCCACAAAAATTGGAAAATACTTCATAAAGCAATAACTCTCTCTTGCAGACATATGCAAATTTATATTTTTTATATGATCTTCTTTTATTAAATTAGGACGGTTCTGGACTTCTATCTCGCCATAATCGAATGTTTTAAATTTACTATTGAGGAACTATAACGTGAAATAATTTTTATCGTAAATAAAAATTTTTAAAGCCTGCGCTAATCCAAATTTTATTATACCCTCGAACACATCATGTATAATATCACAATACAAATTATTAGTTACATGAAAAGTTTTAAGCTCATTGAATATTGAATTAAATTTAACACCACATGACTTGAAATCGTTATTTTGGATATCAGTTCTATGATTGTCTACAGTACGTAATTTGAAGGTATTTTCAGACACAGAATGTTCAAGAATAGATTTCTCCTCTTTACATAGCCTACAGTAAAAGTTGTGAGAAAATGATGAACTGTATCCCTTTATAGAATTTAAAGCCAAATTATCTCCTATAACGAGACCTAAAACAAACTTAACAGATTTTTTATTATTTTCTATACTTAAAAGTATACCTTTGGTTTCAATAATTTTTAAGCAATCTATTAAATAAGAAAGCGATCGATTAATCTCAAATTTTTTAAATACACTTGTTATCATTAACTGCGCTACAAATATATTATTTAGTTTTAAGTTACTTGAAGGTAGAGTTGGAAAATAAAAATAGAATCCTGCAATTGATTGAGATCCTGCATGACTTCCTAAGGCGTTTCCAGTTTCAAAGTCATCATAGTATAAAATATACGGCAAAACTATCTCGTTTTGTGAAAACAAGTTCAATTTCTCTCTCCACAATTTTCCTTGAACGAAATTTTCTAAATTATTTCCTGAATTGAGCAGAAGATTAGTGTTTTTTAGCGTATCTTCAAGTACACCAGGTCTTTCAAAAAAAGTTTTTATTTGATAAATAATTGGCGAGAGAACACAGACAAAATCTACATTTTTGAATACTGGTTGACCAGATGAGTACGCTTGTTGTATTTCATTATGTATTATACATTTCTGCGGACCTTCAAATTTTATTGTTTCCTTCAATTCTTGGTTAAACAAGTATTCCGTTTTTACTTTATCAAATATTGATACAATCACATCAAGAATTTCTATGAAATCACATTCTGAACTTGAAACAGAAGGTATAATATCTTTAAGGATCTCAATCAAAAAGCTCAAAATATCATTTCTAAAACTTTTTAAAATTGTATTAATTAAACTTGTTGTCATATTAGTTTTTGAATATAAACCTAACACGAATTTCAATGCTTGATCTTGCAGTTTTTTCTTTAAATCGATAATACTGATTTTAGAATACTTTTTTTGAAACGAAATAAAATTAGATTTATTTAATTCATCGGAGATAGCGGGCGGTGATAAGTTTGGCGTTAGCAAATCTTGATTTTGAATAGGTAAATTAATACCAAGGGTTTCATTTTTTGAGTGGTTATTTTGTAAATGACGCTTAAAGGAATTTCGGTTTGAAAATAACTGATTGCACTTTTCTTGAGCACATTGTAAAACAGCGGATGGTGTTAGCAGATGTATATATGTAAAGTGTTTCAATAATTGATTAATGTCGTTATATGAATTAGAGCAGATAAAACAGGCAAACATTTTAATTTTTTAATTGCTTTAGTTTTATTATATATGTAATTAGTTTTCTCAGTTAAATTATAGATTTCAATAATAAGGAGTTTTCTTAGCTTCTTTTCATAAACAACATAAGTTATTTTGCTTAGTTATTCTTTAATTTAAAATAATTTAATTTCAATTTAAAAATATTTTTTCTATTTCACGAATAAAAATAAAAAAGAACTAAATATAGAAAAAAAGAAGAAAATATTGCAAACGAGCACCACTATGAACAAAAAATAAAAAAAAATGTACATTTTTATTTGTTAATTTGTGAAATTATGTCGATTAAGTTGGGAGTTAAATTATCAAACTTAGTCGTTATGTTATATAAATATTTCTGTATAAATAACCAAAATTTCTCAGATTGTTTTGGATATGTAAGCTTAAAAATAAAAAACACTTTAAAACATATATCAAGTGCTACCAAAAAATTATTAAAACTATAATAAATGTTGTCATACGCTACACAGAATTGTGGTTCACTGCAATTTATATAAATAATAAATGGTTGCAATCTTAAGTTTTTAGATATGCAAAATGATTTGGCAGTTTCTATTTTCTCCGCAACTTGAGATGCGTCAGTTACTTCTACTATAAATGATTCAATTGAATCATTTATCGTAAATTTCCAAATTTTATCCTGCTGCTTAAGTTTTCCGGATGGTTTTAACACGAAATGCAACAATTTGCAAAGTTGTATGTGTTGAATATCTAAAAAGACAATACATACATATATACAATTAATACAAAATAATCATTTTTGACAATCTGATTATTCGCGATTTGGTGAAATTTGGGCAGACAATGGCAACAAATTTCACAAAATGGTAAAAATAAACAATATCCATCTTTTGGACAATCCAGATATACACACACACAAACACACAACACACACATACACGCACACACAACACAATATCTTATAGTATAAGTAAGTTCATTACCTTCGTTATTGGATAAATTTTTAAATATTTCTACAGCTGCTTTGTCCTTCAAGTGTTTTTTAAAAATGTCTCCTATTTTGCTTTTAAAATTACCCCAAGATTTAAAGAGTTGGCCGTGATTATTAGGATAAATCCGCTCAAAATCAATTTCGATCTATCGACAAATAATAAAATAACAATCTTGTTTACATTTTGTTGTTGTGTCATTTATGAGACAATACAATTTCAATGGCGCAAATTGGCCCAAAAATGGCGACTATTTTGCATTTTAAATGAGAAAATTGTATTCCCTTACTAAATACAACTCATGCTGTAATTAATAATCGATGATTTTGATTCGTTAAGATCGTAGCAGAATATTCAGCCCGATTTTAACTCAAGAAAAATCATCGATATAATTATAGCACTAAGTTATGGCTGACGATATAATATACAAATCCCGAATCTTTAATCATAAACTAAATAATATTATACATATGTATATGTAAACATCTCAAGACATATCTTAATATTTCATCATACATTTACCTAAACAATGCTCGTATTTGTATAACATAGAAAGTAAAGTCTATGTTTAAATATTATTTAAAATGTGGAGGAACCCGTAAATTTTGGAGAATAACTTTCATTTGTCTTGAGACGTCTAAATGATATTATTTAGTTTATGCTTTAATAGTGTAGTGGACAATTTAAATGACCTATCCATTATATTCGAAAATTAAATTAAATATAATTTTTAAATTATTTCGGTTAGAAGCTTTCGTATATAATGAAAATATTATTATGATTTACTTGACAAAAATATGTTATATATTTCGACGTAAGTAATGTAACTAAAACATTTAAAATATGCTTTATTTAATTTTTAAATTAATAATTATATACATGAGACTAATCAAAATTGAGTTTTGTAGATTGTAATTTAATTACATTAGTGATACTTACAAGACGAAATCCTTTTGTATTTGTATATAAAGGCCATTCCATAAATAAAGAAGCAGTGTCTTTTGCTTTGTCTACCTGGCGACTGCGGATGTTAAAAGTGTCGGTCCACTTTTGTTCAACAATCTGCCAGGGAGTGTTATGTAATTTGAGCCAATCCTTGTTATCACACACTTCCTCGTTATCTAAATAAAATATAACATGGAATTACGATGCACTATGCCAATTAGAATTAAATTATGTATTAAGTTTGCACCTGTTAGTTCAGCATCGGATTCTTGTGTATCAGCGAGAGGTGTTTGAGTGCGTCTTCTTTTAATGTCGGTGAAACATCCAATTCTCCTCAAATTTTTTGATATAACCCGGTACTTATTGTATAATTTCCCTGATGGATTTTTTGTCGTTTTAAAATAATATTTCTATAACATAAAAAAAATTAATATGATTTATTAGAGTTGAAATAATTTAAATTGGGTTAGGTATAATCAATCAAATTTAAATAATTTAAGTTCTAACTTTATGTAATGTATAGTAAAAATTTTTTTTGCCAATGAAATAATTTCGATATTATTGTGAAGTATTGTAACGCAGGCTTACAATATTTTGTAATTTTATGTAATGTATTTACTGAGAGAAAAAGCGCTGCCATTAAAATAAAAAAAATTTGTATCATAATTTTACTATATTTTAATACATATCGTTCTACTATATTAAGTATATTAAGTCAAAATTAATAAACTCACTGCATTTTCTTCAGGAAAAAAATCCACTATTTGTGAGGTTACAGAACGGAAGTCAGTTAGCGTCATGCATCTGTTGTGTTCCACGTAATAACGTGCAATATAAGTGCATAATAATTCCCTGAGCTCAGGTGTGAATTGCGGAGGTTTATGTGTGTCGTACATCTTTTTAATACTATTGCCAGTGGCAGATTCGAAAAAAAATTTCAAATCCTAATAAAATCATAAAATTAAAAATTAACTACATGACATAAAATAAAATAACATACAAAAAAAATTGGTGAAACCGTCGGTGATGGACTAGGCGTCATTGACGTCGGAGTTGTCGAATGCAGTATTTCAGTATCTGCAGAGAACTGCTGAAGAATTAAATGGCTACTACTGGTATTTGATTCAGTTTCAAAACTCTCATTTAATGTTTTGCAATGCGGTAAATTCTGCAAAAAGTTTCAACTAAGTTAATATATCAAGTTAATAATTGATTACTTCACGTCAGTACATTTTTTCTTTTCCATTCTATGAATTTGGCCCTAAAACACGCTTGGTTTCCAAGGTCATTCTCGAAAATAGAGCTGATTTCAATCTCGGTTAAATATTTGAGATTACTCATATTGATGTTTCTATCTAAATTAATTTAATGTTAAGTTTATGTCAAAAAATTCTACCTATACTATTTTTATGCGTACTTATAAGTTTCGGTAACAAAAATTCCATATCCCATTCCTTTAAAAGTTGGGCAAGTGGACAATCTATTGGTATAAAAATAAATTCGTCGAGGTTTTGTATATCATTGTCTTCGATATCGCTATTCTCTGGCTCCATCTATAATTGAAATTAATAAAAAAATAAGTTTTAACCAATTTATTTCAATTGATGTTTAAATGACTTGTGTGATTTTTCTTATGCAAAAGTAAACAAGTGTATGGTAGGTAACCTAATTATCTACACACTACCTCAAACGACTAAACTAACTAAATTAAAGTAGGATTGCTCAATTAATATACTACAGATTAATATCTAATAAAGTTTTCCCCAAATACATGTGTAAATTATTGAAATACAATTTGAACCCACTTACTGTAAAATGGTAGTGATCCTTTCGGTTCCAATGTGATTCCTATAGAAAATGTAACGTGTATCTCAATTACAAGGTATTAAAAGTTATTTTGTTTATAAACTAATGTTACTAACGACGCTAAACATACACATAACCAACTTTCGAACGTACATAGAGTTACTATCTGATGTATTTATACATAGTATATTAGTCATTGCGATGAACAAAACTAACAGAGTGATAATTTCAATTATGTTTTTAGTATCTAAAACCGAGAAATATTGTTTTTATTTTAAATTTAGCTTTTTTTAATTAATTCATTTATAAACTACATTTTATTACACAGAAATTTCATTAATAAATTTATAACTTTAGTGGGAACAAAATTTAATTAAGATATTATTAATTAATTAAAATTTTGTTATTAAAACAAAAAAATGTCAAAAACACGAATTAAAGTAGAAGAACCAACTGAATGTGGAACTTGAGTTAATACAGCTAATCTTACGTTAGATTTCACCCCGCACTCGTAATTCATACCATAATATATTCCCACCGCTTGGATGAAGCAATTATTAATAAAAAAATTCAAACTTCATATTAAAAATTGATTTCAAAATATTGTATTATAATTTATTTAGTCTATACCTTGATTATCATGGATACTAAAAAAATCACAATTCAAGTTTTATTATATTTATTTCGATTAACAGGTGTGGATTTATTAATGAAATTTATAGAAAATAAAACGTTATTCATGTAATAAAATGAATTAAATGAATAAAACGAAATAATTTAACACATAAACGAAACCATCAGTTCTGCTCATCACAATTAAAATGCATCGGAGAGTAATTTTACATTACTTTTTACAAACAAAATAAAAAGCAAATTAAAAACTGTAACACAATACAAAAACAATTACGCACTATTACTAAACTATTACCCCATTTTTTCCAAATAGGATCAACGTGCAAAACTCCCGTTAGGTATACAATAAATGAAAATTTTAATCGCCTTGTGAATTATGAAATTATGTATTAAACTTGCTAGTAAAATCTAAATTTAAATTTATTTCGTGGTGTGATCAAAAGCTATTAAAATTATTAATTGATTTATCTAAATACTTACCTAATATAATTATCCAATAGCCAATTTTTTTATTTTTTTTATTTTCACTATTAGGTACCCAAATCAAATTATTTTACCACTAATAAATGTATTTATAATAATTTGTTTTAATAAACACTTAATTTTAAATCAATTCACTAAATTGAACTTTTAAATTAACTTTTAATTTTATATTTCCGATATATTTATGATATTTCACCACTTTTTCCTTTCGCGTTTTTTGATGTAATGACGCTACAACAAAGAATCAAGATCACGTAGGCCGAGAAAAGGAGAGAAAGAGAAGTGAAAGGATTACTGTATATAATATGAATGATAGGATCAAATTATGCATAAACTGTGATAGACGATGAATATTATGTTTATTGTGTATAAATTATGCACAAAGCGGTGATAAATGATGAAATGTTTGTATAATATTTAAAACTGTATTTTTTTTTGTGTTTTGTTAAGTTGTTCACGATAATCATTGATCGTGAATTATTAAGAATAATTTTTATTGAATAATGTATGCTTAGTTAGGAATAATCTATTCAAAATTCGGAATATCATTTAAAATTAAGCATCAAATGTGATTTAAGGGAATGTTTCATTCCTAAATAAAATTGAGGTATTATATTCATTGATTAGGTATAATTTGTCCATGTCCATTTCTTTGGGTGTACATAATAACTATACAGCCCCGTATAAAGCGACAAACCAACGAGTTCGACAAAGATACAAATTCAGAAAATATAAAATTTTGTTAGTTTCTTAGCTGAAAAATGTCAAAAACCGTATATGTATACGTTTTTGAGTTTCGAAAAGGACTTTAATTTTGGGAAGATGGTAGTGCCCTACAAGGCTAAAAGAGCGTATTTAGCAGCAGGAAATATCGCCATCGAAATTTTAGCCTAAATCACACAAGCCCAAAAGTTTAATGAGAAAACCCAGAAAAACAGGAAACACTTTATTACAATCATTGCCAATTGTAAGAACGGTACTAACTCGCAGTAGCAATTAAATCTATGTTTCTGAATTTTTTTTCACATTCACTTTATTAGGAGTGAGTAGGAAAATAAATGTTTAAACAACCATTTAATTGTAACTGCGATCTAGTATCGTTAGTTACTCTGGTGAGTCCTATCGTTGCGCTTAAACTGCGAGAAAAATGGTTCCAGTAAGAGTGAAGAGAATAAATTATGTGGCACCCCAACTAATCTATCCTAACTCACTGAATTTTAGGATTTATAGAATTTATAAGATTTACAGAATTTATAACATTTCTAAAAATTAAAATTTTTTTGGAAACGTTAGAATTTTTTGAATTTATGGAACTGACCGACTTGAATAATTTATAGAACCCATGGAATCTACTATATAACATTTAAGGGACTTGTAAAATTTATAGAATTTATAGGTTTTAAAAACATACTAGAATTTATAATATACAAAGACTAAAAATTTATAAAATTTATTGGATTTTAAAATTTATAGAATTTATCAAATTTACAGAATTTATAAGAATATATGAGATTTGTATAATGTGAAGAAGTTACTGAATTTTAAAACTTTATGCATAGGATTTATAGAATTATTCATATACTTTATTAAATTTATAGAAATTATTGAATTTATAGAATTATTAAAGTTTATAGGATTTATCGAAGTTTTGGAATTTATAAATTTATAGAATTTATAAAAATTACGGAAATTTTAGAATAAGTAAAATTTGGGTGTATTGAATTTTTAGAACTGACAAACTTGAAACAATTCCTAGAATCCATCGAATCTATTAAATTTAAAAAAATTATAATATTTGTGGAGTTTATTTAATTTATAGGATTCTTTGAATTTATTTATCAAATTCATAAAATTTATAGAGTTTATAAATATATTAGAATTTATAACATTTATGGACTTTATAGAATTTAGAGAATTTATAAAATGTATCGAATTTACGGAATTTATAAGAAAGAAAAAGATTTGTAGAATTTAATGCACTTACTGAATTTTTAAACTTTATTCATAGAATTTATTGAACTTATAAATTTTAACGAAATTATTGAATTTACAGAATTGCTAAAGTTTATAGGATTTTTAAAAAAAAATTTATTAATACATAAAACAAATCAAATTCGAGTTTGTAGAATTTATGAAACAGACACACTAGAAACAATCAATAGAACACAAAGAATCTAAAAAATTTAAAGAATTTATATTATTGATAAAATTTATAAATTTTAGAGAATTTGTAGATTTTATAAAATTTGTAAAATTCATAAAATTTAAAAATATATAGAGTATATAGATAGACATATTAAAAATTATAAAATTTATAGAAATTATTGTAGAATTTATCGAACTGACATTTATAGGTTTTAGAAGCATTGTAGAATTTATAATATTTACAGACCTAAAATTTTACAGTTTATTGGACTTTTAAGATTTATAAAATTGATCGAATTTACAGAATTTATAAGAATTAAATAATTTATGAGATTTGCAGAATGTAAAGAACACACTGAATTTTAAAACATTATAGAATTATTCATAGATTTTATAGAACTTATAAAATTTATAAAAATGATTGAATTTATAAAAGAAGTAAATTTAGTTTGTAGAATTTATAAAACCGAAACACTTGAAACAATTAATAGAATCTACATATGGAGCCTACAAAATTTAAAGAATTTGTATTATTGATAAAAGTTATAAAATTTAAAAATTTAAAGAGATTATAGACATATTAAGACGTTTGAAGAGAAAGAAGAATTTATAAAATTTATAGAATTTAAGAAACTTGTTGGATTGTAGACTTTATAATTTGTAGAATTTACTGAAGGGAGCGCCCCGAAATCTTGCATTAC